>JAPPVO010005559.1:0-43716 GCA_030407325.1 Camellia japonica | reverse complement strand
GTTTTCATATATTAAACTCCATATGGTTGTAAGACTTGAAAAATGGCATTGTAGTATAAATTGGAAAAAATTGAACCTTGGGGTTGATTTTGAGGAAAGGGGAAAAGCCCTAAGTGTTTAAAAATTAATTGTATAATTTATTTTGGAAAAATGTGGAATTAGGTTAATTCATGAAATTGGAGAAATTATGAGATTGAATGGTAGTTGGATAGTTTAACCACTCACCTATGAAAATGTTGAATTATTATCGTTGATACATTTATTTCTGTTTAGAAATAACTGTTTTGGGCTATCGGTGGAGGATAGTCGTGATTGTTGTAGACATTGCATGCTGATTAGGGAAAAACTGAAACTAATCACATTGAATAAGTCATTTGAATATGACAGTTGAATTTAAATACAGCAAATACGTGTATTGATTGAATATTGATATGAACAAGTGTTAAATACATTGTATATGCATATTGTTTGGGAGGAGATAGGGGATGTACTCCATGGTTTGAGGGAAGATAGGGGATGGACTCTCAAACCTGTTTGGGAGAAAAAGGGGATGCACTCCATTAGTACAGGCAAATCTGTGTACTTATTGATGTATGGAAGTATTTAGTACAGCAAATATATGTACTTATCAATTGATGGAAGTGTTTTATTATGAGCCTTAGCCTCATATAATTGTTAATATCAGAAGTAATATTAATATGAGATTAGTCTTCATTATTAGGTGTTTGGCCAGGTTCTTGAGCCATGTCTGTATAAATGGAAAGTGAAACATGTCATGGACATTATTGTCATGAAACTGTATAGTGAATAATGGATTATAAGTGTTAACCATCTATGAATGCTATTACTTTAGTCAATTCTTATATTTGGTTTAGTATATCTCTGTAGGCTGTGCTCACCCTATATGGGAACTTCATTTTCAGGTTCAGGTGATATGCAACCTCCAAGGGTTTAGCTAGGGAGGATTTGGAGTTGAAGACTCTTCTTTTAGTTATTTTGTTAATTGATGTTACATGTGAGATCAAGCCACGGGCTTAATATGTAGATGAGTTAGAACTCAGTTTTTGTGTCCAAGTGTTAACTTGGAAAGCTGTAAGCCCGTAGGGCATTTACTTTCGTTTACATGTAATGTCTTTCAATAAGAATACTCTGATGAATGGAAGAATGTCTTATTTTCTTTTGTCAATGCATGTCAATATTGTATGTATTATGGGTTTATTTTGAGGGCATTACAACTTCCATTTTTATTCAATTTCCTTTTCTATTCAACTTCCTTTTTTATTTAATTTCCAAATAAATCGTTAAGGTATAGTGGTTTCTAGATTGAACTATCATTTTTATTTTTATTCAACTTCCATTTGTATTCAATTTTCTTTTCTATTCAACTTCCTTTTTTATTTAATTTCAAGATAGATTGTCAAGGTATAGTCGTTTCTTCAAAGAACTTTTATTGTCTATTTTATGCAACTTCCATTTTTATTTTTATTGAATATCACTTTTTATTCAATTTCCTTTTCCGTTCAACTAACATTTTTATTCATTTCCAAATAGATCGTTAATGTATAGTCGTTTCATGAATGAACTTTCATTTTAAATTCATGCAACTTCCATTTTTATTTTTATCGATTTCCTTTTTCTATTCAACTTCTATTTTTATTTAATTTCCAAATAGATCGTTAAGGTATAGTGGTTTTTCAATGAACTTCCATTTTTATTTTTATTCAACTTCCATTTGTATTGAATTTCCTTTTCTACTCAACTTCACTTTTTATTTAATTTCCAAATAGATCGTTAAGGTATAGTGGTTTCTCAAATGAACTTCCATTTTCAATTTTATGCAACTTCCGTTTTTATTTTTATTGAACTTCCTTTTTTATTCAATTTCCTTTTCTATTCAATTTCTTTTTTTATTTAATTTCCAAATAGATCATTAAGGTATAGTGGTTTTTCGAAAGAACTTCCATTGTTAATTTTATACAACTTCCATTTTTATTTTTATTCGACTTCCATTTTTATTCAATTTCCTTTTCTATTCAACTTCCTTTTTTATTCAATTTCCAAATAGATCGTTAAGGTATAGTGGTTCCTTGAATGAACTTCAATTTTTTTTTTATTCAACTTTCATTTGTATCCAATTTCCTTTTTCTATTCAACTTCCATTTTTATTTTAATTTCCAGATAGATCGTTAAGGTATAGTGGTTTCTTGAATAAACTTTTTTTGTTAATTTTTATGCGACTTTGATTTTTTATTTTCGTTGACTATCAATTTTTATTCAATTTCTTTTTGCATTCAGCTTCCATTTTTATTTAATTTCAAATAGATCGTCAAGTATAGTCGTTCTTGAATGAACTCAATTTTAATTTTATGCAACTTCCATTTTATTTTTATTCAACTTCCATTTTTATTCAATTTCTTTTTCTATTCAACTTCCTTTTTTATTTAATTTCCAGATAGATCGTTAAGGTATAGTGGTTCTTGAATGAACTTTTTTTTGTTAATTTTATGCAACTTTTTTTTATTTTATTGAACATCAAATTTTATTCAATTTCTTTTTCCATTCAACTTCCATTTTTATTTTAATTTCTAAATAGATCGTTAAGGTATAGTTGTTTTTGAATGAACTTCATTTTAATTTTATGCAACTTCCATTTTATTTTTTCTTCAACTTCCATTTGCATTCAATTTCCTTTTTCTATTCAACTTCCTTTTTTATTTGATTTCCAGATAGATTGTTAAGTATAATGGTTTCTTCAAGGAACTTTTATTGTTACTTTTATGCAACTACCATTTTTATTTGATTTTCAAATAAATCGTTAAGGTATAGTCGTTTTGAATGAACTTCCATTTTTATTTGTATTCAACTTCCATTTTTATTCAATTTCCTTTTTCTATTCAACTTCATTTTTATTTAATTTCCAAATAGATCGTTAAGATATAGTGGTTTCTTGGTTGAACTTCCATTGTTAATTTTATGCAATTTCCATTTTTATTTTTATTCAACTTCCATTTTTATTCAATTTTCCCTTTCTATTCAATTTCTTTTTTTATTTAATTTCAAATAGATCATTAAGGTATAGTGGTTTTTCGCGAAAGAACTTCCATTGTTAATTTTATACAACTTCCATTTTATTTTTATTCGACTTCCATTTTTATTCAATTCCTTTTCTATTCAACTTCCTTTTTTATTCAATTTCCAAATAGATCGTTAAGGTATAGTGGTTCCTTGAATGAACTTCAATTTTTTTTTTATTCAACTTTCATTTGTATCCAATTTCCTTTTTCTATTCAACTTCCATTTTTATTTAATTTCCAGATAGATCGTTAAGGTATAGTGGTTTCTTGAATAAACTTTTTTTGTTAATTTTATGCGACTTTGATTTTTATTTTCGTTGACTATCAATTTTTATTCAATTTCTTTTTGCATTCAGCTTCCATTTTTATTTAATTTCCAAATAGATCGTCAAGGTATAGTCGTTCTTGAATGAACTTCAATTTTAATTTTATGCAACTTCCATTTTTATTTTTATTCAACTTCCATTTTTATTCAATTTCTTTTTCTATTCAACTTCCTTTTTTATTTAATTTCCAGATAGATCGTTAAGGTATAGTGGTTTCTTGAATGAACTTTTTTTTGTTAATTTTATGCAACTTTCATTTTTATTTTTATTGAACATCAAATTTTATTCAATTTCTTTTTCCATTCAACTTCCATTTTTATTTAATTTCTAAATAGATCGTTAAGGTATAGTTGTTTCTTGAATGAACTTCCATTTTAATTTTATGCAACTTCCATTTTTATTTTCTTCAACTTCCATTTGCATTCAATTTCCTTTTTCTATTCAACTTCCTTTTTTATTTGATTTCCAGATAGATTGTTAAGGTATAATGGTTTCTTCAAGGAACTTTTATTGTTACTTTTATGCAACTACCATTTTTATTTGATTTTCAAATAAATCGTTAAGGTATAGTCGTTTCTTGAATGAACTTCCATTTTTATTTGTATTCAACTTCCATTTTTATTCAATTTCCTTTTTCTATTCAACTTCATTTTTTATTTAATTTCCAAATAGATCGTTAAGATATAGTGGTTTCTTGGTTGAACTTCCATTGTTAATTTTATGCAATTTCCATTTTTATTTTTATTCAACTTCCATTTTTATTCAATTTTCTTTTCTATTCAACTTCCTTTTTTTTATTTAATTTCCAAATAGATCGTTAAGGTATAGTGGTTTCTTGAATGAACTTCAATTTATAATTTTATTCAACTTCCATTTGTATTCAATTTCCTTTTCAATTCAACTGCATTTTTTATTTAATTTCCAAATAAATCGTTGAGGTATAGTGGTTTCTTGAATGAACTTCCATTTTCAATTTTATGCAACTTCCGTTTTTATTTTTATTCAGCTTCTTTTTTTGTTCAATGTCCTTTTCTATTCAACTTCCTTTTTTTATTTAATTTACAAATAGATCGTTAAGGTATAGTGCTTTTTCGAATGAACTTCTATTGTTAATTTTATGCAACTTCTATTTTTATTTTTAGTCAACTTCCATTTTTATTAAATTTAATTTTCTATTCAACTTCCTTTTTTATTTAATTTCCAAATAGATCATTAAGGTATAGTGGTTTCTTAAATAAACTTCATTTTTATTTTTATTCAACTTCCGTTTGTATTCAATTTCCTTTTCTATTCAACTTCCATTTTTATTTAATTTCCAGATATATTGTTACGGTGTAGTGGTTTCTTCATGGAACTTTTATTGTTAATTTTATGCAACTTCCATTTTTATTTTTAATGAACATGAATTTTTATTCAATTTCTTTTTCCGTTCAACTTCCATTTTTATTTCATTTCCAAATAGATCGTTAAGGTATAGTCGTTTCTTGAATGAACTTCCATTTTAATTTTATGCAAATTCAATTTTAATTTTATGCAACTTCCATTTTTATTTTTATTCAACATCTATTTTTATTCAATTTCCTTTTCTATTCAACTTCCTTTTTTATTTAATTTCCAGATAGATCGTTAAGGTATAGTGGTTTCTTGAATGAGCTTTTTTTTGTTAATTTAATGCAACTTTGATTTTTATTTTTATTAAACATCACTTTTTATTCAATTTCTTTTTCCATTCAACTTCCATTTTTATTTAATTTCCAAATAGATCGTTAAGATATTGTCGTTTCTTAAATGAACTTCAATTTTCATTTTATGCAACTTCAATTTTTATTTTTATTGAACTTCTATTTTTATTCAATTTTCTTTTCTATTCAACTTCATTATTTATTTAATTTCCAGATAGATCGTTAAGGTATAGTGGTTTCTTGAATGAACTTTTTTTGTTAATTTTATGCAACTTTGATTTTTATTTTTATTGAACATCAGTCTTTTTTCAATTTCTTTTTCCGTTCAACTTCTATTTTTATTTAATTTCCAAATAGATCGTTAAGTTATAGTCTTTTCTTGAATGAACTTCCATTTTTATTTTTATTCCACTTCCATTTTTATTCAATTTTTTTTTTCTATTGAAGTTCCTTTTTTTTATTTTATTTCCAGATAGATGTTAAGGTATAGTTGTGTCTTGAATGAACTTCCATTTTTATTTTTATTCAACTTCCATTGTATTCAATTTCTTTTTCTGTTCAACTTCCTTTTTCATTTAATTTCCAGATAGATTGTTAAGGCATAATGGTTTCTTCAAGGAACTTTTATTGTTAATTTTATGCAACTTCCATTTTTAGTTTTATTAAACATCAATTGTTATTCAGTTTCTTTTCCGTTGAACTTCCATTTTTATTTCATTTCCAAATAGATGATTATGGTATATTCGTTTCTTGAATGAACTTCCCTTTTAAATTTATGCAACTTCCATTTTTATTTTTATTCAACTTCGATTTTTATTCAATTTCCTTTTTCTATTCAACTTCTATTTTTATTGAATTTCCAAATTGATCGTTAAGGTATAGTGGTTTCTTGATTGAACTTCCATTGTTAATTTTATGCAACTTCAATTTTTATTTTTATTCAACTTCCATTTTTATTCAATTCCTTTTCTACTCAACTTCCTTTTTTTATTTAATTTCCAAATAGATCGTTAAGGTATAGTTGTTTCTTGAATGAACTTCAATTTTTAATTTTATTCAACTTCCATTTGTATTCAATTTCCTTTTCTATTCAACTTCATTTTTTATTTAATTTCCAAATAGATCATCAAGTTATAGTGGTTTCTCGAATGAACTTCCACTTTCAATTTTATGCAACTTCCGTTTTTATTTTTATTCAACTTCCTTTTCTATTCAATTTCCTTTTCTATTAACTTCCCTTTTTATTTAATTTCCAAATAGATCGTTAAGGCATAGTGGTTTTTCGAATGAACTTCCATTGTAATTTTATGCAACTTCCATTTTTATTTTTATTCAACTTCCATTTTTATAAAATTTCCTTTTCTATTCAACTTCCTTTTTTTATTTAATTTCCAAATAGGTCATTAAGGTATAGTGGTTCCTTGAATGAACTTTTTTTGTTAATTTTATGCACTTTTGATTTTGATTTTTATTCAACATCAATTTTTATTTAATTTCTTTTTCCATTCAACTTCCATTTTTATTTAATTTCCAAATAGATCGTTAACGTATAGTCGTTTCTTGAATGAACTTCCATTTTAATTTTATGCAACTTCCATTTTTATTTTTATTCAACTTCCATTTTTATTCAATTTCTTTTTCTATTTGACTTCCTTTTTTATTTAATTTCAAGATAGAACGTTAAGGTATAGTGGTTTCTTTAATGAACTTTTTTTCTTAATTTTATGCAACTTTGATTTTTATTTTTATTGAACATCACTTTTTATTCAATTTCTTTTTCCATTCAACTTCCATTTTTATTTAATTTCCAAATAGATCGTTAATGTATAGTCGTTTCTTGAATGAAGTTCTATTTTAATTTTATGCAACTTCCATTTTTATTTTTATTCAACTTACATTTTTATTCAATTTCCTTTTCTATTCGACTTCCTTTTTTATTTAATTTCCAGATAGATCGTTAAGGTATAGGGTTTTTTGAATAAGCTTTTTTTGTTACCTTTATGCAACTTTGATTTTTATTTTTATTCAACATCAATTTTTATTCAATTTCTTTTTCCATTCAACTTCCATTTTTATTTAATTTCCAAATAGATCGTTAAGGTATAGTCGTTTGTTGACAAAACTACCATGTTCATTTTATGCAACTTCCATTTTTATTTTTATTCAACTTCCATTTTTATTCAATTTCCTTTTCTATTCAACATCCTTTTTTATTTAATTTCAGATAGATCGTTAAGGTATAGTGGTTTATCGAATGAACTTTTTTTGTTAATTTTATGCAACTTTGATTTTTATTTTTATTGAACATCAATTTTTATTCAATTTCTTTTTCCATTCAACTTCCATTTTTATTTAATTTCCAAATAGATCGTTAAGGTATAGTCGTTTCTTGAATGAACTTCCATTTTAATTTTATGCAACTTTCATTTTTATTTTTAGTCAACTTCCATTTATATTCAATTTCCTTTTCTATTCAAGTTCCTTTTTTTTATTTAATTTCCAGATCGATTGTTAAGGTATAGTTGTTTCTTGAATGAACTTCCATTTTTATTTTTATTCAACTTCCATTTGTATTCAATTTCCTTTTCTATTGAACTTCATTTTTTATTTATTTTCCAGATAGATTGTTACGGTATAATGGTTTCTTCAAGGAACTTTTATTGTTAATTTTATGCAACTTCCATTTTTATTTTTATTGAACATCAATTTTTATTCAATTTCTTTTTCCGTTCAATTTCCATTTTTATTTCATTTCCAAATAGATCGTTAAGGTATAGTCGTTTCATGAATGAACTTCCATTTTAAATTTATGCAACTTCCATTTTTATTTTTATTCAACTTCCATTTTTATTCAATTTCTTTTTTCTATTCAACTTCTTTTTTTATTGAATTTCCAAATAGATCGTTAAGGTATAGTGGTTTCTTGATTGAACTTCCATTGTTAATTTTATGCAACTTCCATTTTTATTTTTATTCAACTTCCATTTTTATTCAATTTCCTTTCCTATTCAACTTCCTTTTTTTTATTTAATTTCCAAACAGATCGTTAAGGTATAGTGGTTTCTTGGATGGACTTTCATTTTTTATTTTATTCAACTTCTATTTGTATTCAATTTCCTTTTCTATTAAACTTCCTTTTTTATTTAATTTCCAGACAGATTGTTAAGGTATCGTGGTTTCTTCAAAGAACTCTTATTGTTAATTTTATGGAACTTCCATTTTTATTTTTGTTGAACATCAATTTTTATTCAATTTCCTTTTCCGTTCAACTTCCATTTTTATTTAATTTCGAAATAGATCATTAAGGTTTAGTCGTTTCTTGGATGAACTTCCATTTTAAATTTATGCAACTTCTATTTTTATTTTTATTCAACTTCCATTCTTACTCAATTTTCTTTTTTATTCAAAATCCTTTTTGAATTAATTTCCAAATAGATCGTTAAGGTATACTGGTTTCTTGAATGAATTTCTATTGTTAATTTTACGCAACTTTAATTTTTATTTTTATTCAACTTCAATTTTATTCAATTTATTTTTCTATTCAACTTCCTTTTTTATTTAATTTACTAAATGATCGTTAAGGTATACTGGTTTCTTGAATGAAATTCCATTTTTATTGTAATTCAACTTCCATTTATATTCAATTTCATTTTCTATTCAACTTCCTTTTTTATTTAATTTGCAGATAGATCGCTAAGGTATAGTGGTTTCTTCAACGAACTTTTATTGTTAATTTTATGCAACAACCATTTTTATTTTTATTAAACGCCAATTTTTATTCAATGTCCTTTTCCATTCAACTTCCATTTTTATTTAATTTCCAAATAGATTTTTAAGGTATTGTGATTTTTTGAATGAACTTCCATTTTTGTATTTACACAACTTCCATTTTAATTTCTATTGAACTTCAATTTTTATTCAATTTCTTTTTTTATTCAACTTCCTTTTTTATTTAATTTTCAAATAGATCGTCAAGGTATAGTGGTTTCTTGAATGATCTTCCACTTTCAATTTTGATGCAACTTCCATTTTTATTTAATTTCCTTTTCTATTCAACATCTTTTTTTATTAAATTTCCAAATAAATCGTTAAGGTAAAGTTGTTTTTTGAATGAACTTCCATTGTTAATTTTATGCAACTTCCATTTTTATTTTTATTCCACTTCCATTTTTATTCAATTTTCTTTTCTATTCAACTTCCTTTTGTTATTTAATTTCCAAATAGAACGTTAAGGCATAGTGGTTTTTTCAATGAAATTCCATTTTTATTTTTATTCAACTTCTGTTTGTATTCAATTTCCTTTTCTATTAATCTTCCTTTTTTATTTAATTTCCAGATAGATCGTTAAGGTTTAGTGGTTTCGTGAATGAACTTTTTTTGTTAATTTTATGCAACTTCGATTTTTATTTTTATTGAACATCAATTTTTATTCAATTTCCTTTTCTATTCAACTTCCATTTTTATTTAATTTCCAAATAGATCGTTAGGGTAGAGTCGTTTCTTGAATGAACTTCCATTTTAATTTTATGCAACTTCCATTTTTATTTTTATTCAACTTCCATTTTTATTCAATTTCCTTTTCTATTCAACTTTCTTTTTTTTTATTTAATTTCCAATTAGATCGTTAAGGTATAGTGGTTTCTTGAATGAACTTCAATTTTTATTTTTATTGAACTTCCATTTGTATTCAATTTCCTTTTCTATTCAAATTCCTTTTTTATTTAATTTCCAGATATATTGTTGAGGTATAGTGGTTTCTTCAAGGAACTTTTATTGTTAATTTTATGCAACTTCCATTTTTATTTTTATCGAACATCAATTTTTTTACAATTTCCATTTCCGTTCAACTTCCATTTCTATTTAATTTCCCAATACATCGTTAAGGTATAGTCGTTTCTTGAATGAACTTCCATTTTAAATTTATGCAACTTCCATTTTTATTTTTATTCAACTTCAATTTTTATTCAATTTGTTTTTCTACTCAACTTCCTTTTTTATTTAATTTCCAAATAGATCGTTAAGGTATAGTGGTTTCTTGAATGAACTTCCATTGTTAATTTAATGCAACTTCCATTTTTATTTTTATAAAACATCCATTTTTATTCAATTTCCTTTTCTATTAAACTTCATTTTTCTATTTAATTTCCAAATAGATCGTTAAGGTATAGTGGTTTCTTGAATGAACTACCATTTTATTTTTATCCAACTTTCATTTGTATTCAATTTCCTTTTCTATTCGGCTTCTTTTTACATTTACTTTCGAAATAGATCGTTAAGGTATAGTGGTTTATTGAATAAACTTCCATTTTCAATTTTATGCCACTTCCATTTTTATTTTTATTCAACTTCCTTTTTTATTCAATTTCCTTTTCTATTTAACTTCCTTTTTTATTTAATTTCCAAACAGATCGTTAAGGTATAGTGGTTTTTTGAATGAGCTTCCATTGTTAATTTTATGCAATTTCCATTTTATTTTTATTCAACTTTCATTTTTATTCAATTTCCTTTTCTATTCAACTTCCTTTTTTATTTAATTTCCAAATATATCGTTAGGGTATAGTGGTTTCTTGAATGAACTTCTATTTTTATTTTTATTCAACTGCCGCTTGTATTCAATTTCCTTTTCTATTCAACTTCCTTTTTTATTTAATTTCCAGGTATATTGTTACGGCATAGTGGTTTCTTCATGGAACATTTATTGTTAATTTTATGCAACTTCCATTTTTATTTTTATTGAACATCAATTTTTATTCAATTTCTTTTTCCGTTCAACTTCCATTTTTATTTCATTTCCAAATAGATCGTTAAGGTATAGTCGTTTCTTGAATGAACTTCCATTTTAAATTTATGCAGCTTCCATTTTTGTTTTTATTCAACTTCCATTTTTATTCAATTTCCTTTTCCTATTCAACTTCTTTTTTTTATTGAATTTCCAAATAGGTCGTTAAGGTATAGTGGTTTCTTGATTGAACTTCCATTGTTAATTTTATGCAACTTCCATTTTTATTTTTATTCAACTTTCATTTTTATTCAATTTCCTTTTCTATTCAACTTCCTTTTTTTTTATTTAATTTCCAAACAAATCGTTAAGGTATAGTGGTTTCTTGAGTGGACTTCCATTTTAAATTTTATTCAACTTCCATTTGTATTCAATTTACTTTTCTATTCAGCTTCCTTTTTTATTTAATTCCAGATAGATTGTTAAGGTATAGTGGTTTCTTCCAAGAACTTTTATTGTTAATTTTATGCAACTTTCATTTTTAGTTTTATTGAACATCAATTTTTATGCAATTTCCTTTTCCGTTCAACTTCCATTTTATTTAATTTCGAAATAGATTGTTAAGGTTTAGTCGTTTCTTGAATGAACTTCCATTTTAAATTTACGCAACTTCCATTTTTATTTTTATTCAATTTGCATTTTTATTCAATTTTCTTTTTTATTTAATTTCCAAATACATCGTTAAGATATAGTGGTTTCTTGAATGAACTTCCATTGTTAATTTTATGCAACTTCCATTTTTATTTTTATTCAACTTTAATTTTCTTCAATTTATTTTTCTATTCAACTTCCTTTTTTATTTAATTTACAAATAGATCGTTAAGTTATACTGGCTTCTTGAATGAAATTCCATTTTTATTGTAATTCAACTTCCATTTGTATTCAATTTCATTTTCTATTCAACTTCCTTTTTTATTTAATTTCCAAATAGATCGTTAAGGTATGGTGATTTCTTCAATGAACTTTTATTGTTAATTTTATGCAACGACCATTTTTATTTTTATTGAACACCAATTTTTATTCAATGTCTTTTTCCATTCAACTTCCATTTTTATTTAATTTCCAAATAGATCGTTAAGGTATTGTGGTTCCTTGAATGAAATTTCATTTTCAATTTTGATTCAACTTCCATTTTTATTCAATTTCCTTTTCTGTTGAACTTCCTTTTTTATTTAATTTCCAAATAGATTGTTAATGTATTGTGATTTTTTTAACGAACTTCCATTTTTGTATTTACACAACTTCCATTTTAATTTCTGTTGAACTTCAATTTTTATTCAATTTCCTTTTTTATTCAACTTCCTTTTTTATTTAATTTTCAAATAGATCGTTAAGGTATAGTGGTTTCTTCAATGATCTTCCACTTTAAATTTTGATGCAACTTCCATTTTTATTTAATTTCCTTTTTCTATTCTGCATCCTTTTTTTTTATTAAATTTCCAAATAAATCGTTAAGGTAAAGTTGTTTTTTGAATGAACTTCTATTGTTAATTTTATGCAACTTCCATTTTTATTTTTATTCCACTTCCATTTTTATTCAATTTCTTTTTCTATTCAACTTCCTTTTTTATTTAATTTCCAAATAGAACGTTAAGGCATAGTGGTTTTTTGAATGAACTTCCATTTTTATTTTTATTCAACTTCTGTTTGTATTCAATTTCCTTTTCTATTAACCTTCCTTTTTTATTTAATTTCCAGATAGATCGTTAAGGTATAGTGGTTTCGTGAATGAACTTTTATTGTTAATTTTATGCAACTTCGATTTTTATTTTTATTGAACATCAATTTTTATTCAATTTCCTTTTCTATTCAACTTTCATTTTTTTTTTTTAATTTCCAAGTAGATCGTTAACAACTTCCATTTTTATTTAATTTCCTTTTCTATTCAGCATCCTTTTTTTTTTTTTATTAAATTTCTAAATAAATCGTTAAGGTAAAGTTGTTTTTTGAATGAACTTCTATTGTTAATTTTATGCAACTTCCATTTTTATTTTTATTCCACTTCCATTTTTATTCAATTTCTTTTTCTATTCAACTTCCTTTTTTATTTATTTTCCAAATAGAACGTTAAGGCATAGTGGTTTTTTGAATGAACTTCCATTTTTATTTTTATTCAACTTCTGTTTGTATTCAATTTCCTTTTCTATTAACCTTCCTTTTTTATTTAATTTCCAGATAGATCGTTAAGGTATAGTGGTTTCGTGAATGAACTTTTATTGTTAATTTTATACAACTTCGATTTTTATTTATATTGAACATCAATTTTTATTCAATTTCCTTTTCTATTCAACTTCTTTTTTTTTTTTAAATTTCCAAATAGATCGTTAAGGTAGAGTCGTTTCTTGAATGAACTTCCATTTTAATTTTATGCAACTTCCATTTTTATTTTTATTCAACTTCCATTTTTATTCAATTTCCTTTTTATTAAACATCCTTTTTTTTATTTAATTTCCAATTAGATCGCTAAGGTATAGTGGTTTCTTGAATGAACTTCAATTTTTATTTTTATTCAATTTCCATTTGTATTTAATTTCCTTTTCTATTCAACTTCATTTGTTATTTAATTTCCAGATATATTGTTAAGGTATAGTGGTTTCTTCAAGGAACTTTTATTGTTAATTTTATGCAACTTTCATTTTTATTTTTATCGAACATCAATTTTTTTTCAATTTCCTTTTCCGTTCAACTTCCATTTCTATTTAATTTCCAAATAGATTGTTAAGGTATCGTCGTTTCTTGAATGAACTTCTATTTTACATTTGTGCAACTTCCATTTTTATTTTTATTCAACTTCCATTTTTATTCAATTTGCTTTTCTATTCAACTTCCTTTTTTATTTAATGTGCAAACAGATCGTTAAGGTATAGTGGTTTCTTGAATGAACTTCCATTTTGAATTTAATGCAACTTCCATTTTTATTTTTATAAAACATCCATTTTTATTCAATTTCCTTTTCGATTAAACTTCCTTTTTTTTTATTTAATTTCCAAATAGATCGTTAAGGTATCGTGGTTTTTTGAATGAATTACCATTTTTATTTTTATTCAACTTCATTTGTATTCAATTTCCTTTTCTATTCGACTTCTTTTTATATTTACTTTCGAAATAGATCGTTAAGGTATAGTGGTTTATTGAATAAACTTCGATTTTCAATTTTATGCAACTTCCATTTTTATTTTTATTCAACTTCCTTTTTTATTCAATTTCCTTTTCTATTCAACTTCCTTTTTTATTTAATTTCCAAACAAATCGTTAAGGTATAGTGGTTTTTTGAATGAGCTTCCATTGTTAATTTTATGCAACTTCCATTTTTTTTTTATTCAACTTTCATTTTTATTCAATTTCCTTTTCTATTCAACTTCCTTTTTTATTTAATTTCCAAATATATCGTTAGGGTATAGTGGTTTCTTGAATGAACTTCCATTTTTATTTTTATTCAACTTTCGTTTGTATTCAATTTCCTTTTCTATTCAACTTCCTTTTTTATTTAATTTCCAGAGAGATCGTGTAACGCCCTCAAAAAAGTACATAAAACCCATCACTTTAGACATGCATTGATATAAGAGAAATCAACCATTTCTATTCATTAGAGTAGTTCTTACAACAGTATTACATGTTAACAACAAAAGCAAATGCCCTACGGGCTTACAGCTTTCCAAGTTAACACTTGGTTAAACAAAAGAAGAGTACTAACTCTATACAAAATAAGCCCTTGGCTTGATAAACATGTAATACAATCAATTAAACAAAAAGGGTCTTCAACTCTCATCATCATCCAAGCTATGTCGTTGGAGGTGGCATGCTACCTGTACCTGAAAATAATGTCCCATATAGGGTGAGCCAACACCCAGTAGAGATATGCTAAACACAGTATGAGCAATAACTAAGACATTAGCAATTGATAAATGTTTAATTCCCATAAATCAATTCATAATCTATTTCCATTACATGACCACTGTGTCCATGTTTCCTTTCATTTTCCATTTCTTTTCAACTTGAGTTTGAAAACAAGGCTCAACACCTAGCCAAATAACTTAATGAGATTTAGACTCATCTTTAAACACTTTCGAAATTCATGATGGATACACATTTTAATGCTGTATCGATAACACATAGACTACTTCCATACTTTATGAAAGATACACATTTCGGTGCTGTATCAACATAACATAGAATCACTTCTATACTTCACAATTGATAGCGATATACATTTTAGTGCTATATCAAATCAATTTGAACACTTCCATAATCAACACTTGATACACATTGTAATGTTGTATCAATGTCACACAAAAATCCGGTTTAGAGGTCCATCCCCTATCTTCCCCTAAATCGTGGAGTACATCCCCTATCTCCTCCCACACAACACATGTACATAAACATAGATCATATACAATCAATCAATACATAAAGTTAATGTATTATTCCAGTCGCTATATTCGATAGCATACTCAATCGATTAGTTTTAGTTTGCCTAATCATCATGCATTTTCTACAACAATCAAAACTACCCTCCACCGGTAGCCCAAGCAATTATTTCTAAACAGATAATAAAAGCTTCAACAGATAAATTATCAATGTTTTCAAAAGTGAGCGATTAACAAATTCAACTCCACCATTCCACAATTTAATGAATCAATTTCATTATTTCCAACTCAATTCCATAAATCCACAACTTTTTCCAAATTAATTATACCACTTAATTTACTCAACAAATTAGGGTTTTCTACCCCTTTTCCCAATATTGACCAAATGGTCTAAATATCATCAACCAACAACAATACCATTATTTTGAAGCCCAAAATACACATTTTTAGAATCAAAATAACAAAACTCCCTTTTAACATTTTGAAACCCTAAGTCCCAAAATTACCCAACTTCAACACTTTATCAAAACAACCAAAAATCTATGTCAAAGACCATAAGAGTGAGAAGGAATCCCTACCACAAAAGTTGACACCTAACGAAGAAGATGAAGAAAATGAAAATGCTCCAAATCCCGAGATTCTTGGATCAAAAGATAGCCCTCGACGATCAACAACTTTTTTGTAAAGGCCAAAGGAAAGGAGAACACTCTAACTAGATCAAACCCTAGAGAGAAGGGAGTTTCTATAGAGAGGAGCTCTCAAAAATGGCTTTTCGAAAAGTAAGAGAGAGAGAGAGAGAGAAGTGTAAAAAGTGATTCAAAAATGCCCAGGTGCCCTCTGTTATACGACAGGTCCGCTCGAGCGTAAAACACAATGCTTGAGCGTCAAGAACAAAAAGCTGGGTCCGCTCGAGCGCTAAGACACAAGAGTGAAACACATCCGCTCAAGCGTGAAAAACCAGTCCGCTCGAGCGTGGATTATCCCATCCCAGAACTTTCACCAAGAATGTACTACCCGCTCGAGCGCTAACAAGCCCGCTCGAGCGCGACATGCTCGAGCGTAGGAAACCCGCTCGAGTGTAGAAATCACACCTACAGAAGTTTTGCAGGGACACAAAATGCTGGAAGGGTGTAAACCCCGCTCGAGCGCAGGAAGACCCGCTCGAGCGGAACGACCAAAAACTGGGCAACAAGAAATTAGACCAAGGCTCAACCCACCTGCTCGAAACATGCCCAACACATCCTAAAACTCAATCAAATGGAATCAAAGGATGACAACAAGATATATAACTACCAACTCCACGGAACCAAAGTCCGGATACAACAAATAAAGGAAGGGAAACCGGGATCGCTATAGATCGTTAAGGTATAATGGTTTCTTGAATGAACTTTTTTTTTTTTTAATTTTATGCAACATCCATTTTTATTTTTACTGAACATCAATTTTTATTCAATGTCCTTTTCCATTCAACTTCCATTTTTATTTAATTATAGAATAGATCGTTATGGTATTGTGGTTTCTTGAATGAAATTTCATTTACAATTTTGATGCAACTTCCATTTTTATTCAATTTCTATTTCTGTTCAACTTCCTTTTTTATTTAATTTTCAAATCGATCGTTAAGGTATAGTGATTTTTTGAATAAACTTCCATTTTTGTATTTACGCAACTTCCATTTTTGTAACGCCCTCAAAATAAAACCCATTAAATATAAAACAAGGCATGCATTATTAAAAGAAAAACATTATATTATATAAATCATCAGAGTATTACGAAATAAAACATCAAAATAAATGCCCTACGGGCTTACATCTTGCCAAGCCAACACTTGGACACAATTTCATGTGTTCTAACTCAAAACAAATAAAGCCCTGGGCTTGAATGTTTACATAATTCAAATAAAACAACTAAAACAAATAAAACAAGTCTTCAAGTCCAAATCCTCACAAGCTAAGTCTTTGGAGGTAGTGAACCACCTGAACCTGAAAATGAAGTTCCCATATAGGGTGAGCCACAGCCCAGTAGAGAAATACTAAACCAAGCATAAGAATTAACTAAAGCAGTAGCACCCGATACATGGTTAACACAAGATAATCAGTTTACAATTCATCGACACAAACGCCTACATTGTCTATGACACGTGGTCTATGACACCTTTTACTTTCCATTTATACAGTCATGGCTCAGAACCTGGCCAAACAACTCAACAAGGATAACAAATCAGGTTAAACCTTTCTCATAACATAATAAACACACATGCTGGTGTATACCAATCTCAATCATATTCACTTCCTTACTTCCCAACTGATACACATGGTGGTGATGCATCATATCAACAACAAATAGAAATATTTCTATTATAATTAAGCACGCACATGAGTGATGCTACTGGAGTCCATCCCCTATCTCCTCCCAACAAGTCCGGTTTAGAGGTCCATCCCCTATCTTCCCCTAAACCGTGGAGTTCATCCCCTATCTCCTCCAAACCAAATGCATATGCAATGAAACACACAATTACCATATACAACACATAATCAATACATGAATGTTCTGTATTAATTCAACAGTCAAGATAAATGACTTAATTTCAGTTATACCTAATCCGCATGCAAGGTCTACAACAATCAATGACTATCCTCCACCGATAGCCTAAAACAATTATTTCTAAGCAAGAAATAACTATTACAATAAATGTAATTTCAATAATTTCAATATTCTCTAAGGTAAGTATTTAAACTACCAAATACAACAATAAACCACTAAATTCCCCAATCTCATGAATTTACCCCAATATCATAATCTTCCTTTAAATTAATTATATAAATTAATCTATGACAAAACCCTAAGGTTTCTCCCAAAATTACCAAACTACCCCCACATACCAAAATACCACCACTTAGGATTAAAGCGTATAAATGGAGTAGGAAATCCCTACCTCGAAGGAATAACTCAAAAAGGAGAAGATGAAGATGATGCCCAAAACTTGAAAGTGCTCCAAACCAACAATTGCTTAGATTAAATGAAAGCCCTCACTCTCCTCTATCTTATTTGTAAAGCAACTAGGGTAAAAACACACCCTAACTAGATCAAACCTAGGAGAGAAGATGAGTTGGGAGAAAAAGAACTCGTAATCTAGGGTTTTATAACCTGAAAGGGGCTGAAAAACTGTTTTTAAAACGCTTAAACACGATTTTATACTCAGCCGCCCCGCTCGAGCGGACAAACTCCCGCTCGAGCGGACACTCACAGACTCCCGCTCGAGCGGACAATCCACGCTCGAGCGGCGGATGCACACTCCCAGCATCTCGACAAACCAGGTCCCCGCTCGAGCGTCCAAATCCCCGCTCGAGCGTCACTCACACACTCCCGCTCGAGCGTCCAACCCTGCACAAGAAATACTGGATGGGTGTTTTCCCGCTCGAGCGCCAAAACCCCGCTCGAGCGGACAAGCAAAATCTGGGCAACTAGTTTTGGTTCCTAAGCTCAACCAACCTGTTCCAAACCCGTCCAACACATCCTATAACTCCAAATAAGAAAATATAGGACGACAACAACCATTACACAAAGATAGAATCTACGGAACCTAAGTCCCGATACAAACATCGAATGGGAAAAGACCGGGGTCGCTATAATTTTTATTTTTATTGAACTTCAATTTTTATTCAATTTCATTTTCTATTCAACTTCCTTTTTTTATTTAATTTCCAAATAGATCGTTAAGGTGTAGTGGCTTCTTGAATGAACTTCCACTTTCAATTTTGTTGCAACTTCCATTTTTATTCAATTTCTTTTTCTATGCAACTTCCTTTTTTATTTCATTTCCAAATAGATCGTTAAGGTATAGTGGTTTCTTGAATTAACTTTCATTGTTAATTTTATACAACTTCCATTTTTATTTTTATTCAACTTCAATTTTTATTCAATTTTCTTTTCTATTCAACTTCCCTTTTTATTTAATTTCCAAATAGAACGTTAACGTATAGTGATTTCATGAGTAAACTTTTATTTCAATTTTGATGCAACATCCATTTTTATTTTTATTCAACTTCCATTTTTATTCAATTTGCTTTTCTATTCAACTTCCTTTTTTACTGAATTTCCAAATAGATCGTTAAGGTATAGTGGTTTCTTGAATGAACGTCCATTTTCAATTTTATGCAACTTCCATTTTTATTTTTATTCAATTTCAATTTTTATTCAATTTCTTTTTCTATTCAATTTCCTTTTTTATTTAATTTCCAAATAGATCGTTAAGGTATAGTGGTTTCTTGAATGAACTTGCATTTTTATTTTTATTTAATTTCCCCTTCTAATCAACTTCATTTTTTTATTTAATTTCCAAATATATCGTTAAGGTATAGCGGTTTCTTCAATGAACTTCCATTTTCAATTTTGATGCAACTTCCATTTTTATTTTTAGTCAACTTCCTTTTTTATTCAATTTCCTTTTCTATTCAACTTTCTTTTTTTTATTTAATTTCCAAACAGATCGTTACGATATAGTGGTTTCTTGAATGAACTTCGATTTTAATTTTATGCAACTTCAATTTTTATTTTTATTCAACTTCAATTTTTATTCAATTTCTTTTTCTATTCAACTTCCTATTTTATTTAATTTCCAAATAGATCGTTAAGCTATAGTGGTTCCTTAAATGAACTTCCATTTTTTATTTTACGCAACTTCCATTTTTATTTTTATTAAACTTTCATTTTTATTCAATTTCCTTTTCTATTCAAGTTCCTTTTTTATTTAATTTTCAAATAGATCGTTAAGTATAGTGATTTCTTGAATGAACTCCCATTTTTAATTTTATGCAACTTCCTTTTTTATTTTTTATGAACTTCCTTTTTTATTTAATTTCCAAATAGATCGTTAGGGTATAGTGGTTTCTTGAATGAACTTCTATTTTTAATTTTATGCAACTTCCATTTTTATTTTTATTCAACTTCTTTTTTTATTCAATTTCCTTTCCTCTCCAACTTCCTTTTTTATTTAATTTCCAAGTAGATCATTAAGGTATAGTTGTTTTTTTAAAGAACTTCCATTGTTAATTTTATTCAACTTCCATTTTTATTTTTATTCAACTTCATTTTTTATTCAATTTCCTTTTCTATTCAACTTCCTTTTTTATTTAATTTTCAAATAGATCGTTAAGGTATAATGGTTTCTTCAAAGAACTTCCATTTTTATTTTCATTCAACTTCCATTTTTATTCAATTTCCTTTTCTATTCAACTTCCTTTTTTATTTAATTTCCAAATAGATCGTTAAGCTAGAGTGGTTTCTTGAATGTACTTCCATTTTTATTTGTATTCAACTTCCATTTGTGTTCACTTTCATTTTCTATTCAACTTCCTTTTTTACTTAATTTCCAGATAGATCGTTAAGGTATAATGGTTTCTTGAATGAACTTTTATTGTTAATTTTATGCAGTTTCGATTTTTATTTTTACTGAATATTAATTTTTATTCAATTTCCTTTTCTATTCAACTTCTATTTTTCTTTAATTTCCAAATAGATCGTTAAGGTATAGTCGTTTCTTTAATGTACTTCCATTTTAATTTTATGCAACTTCCATATTTAATTTTATTCAACTTCCTTTTCTATTCAACTTCATTTTTTATTTAATTTCCAAATTGATCGTTAAGATATAGTGGTTTCTTGCATGAACTTCCATTTTCAATTTTGATGCAACTTCCATTTTTAATTTTATTCCACTTTCATTTTATTTAATTTCCTTTTTTATTCAACTTCCTTTTTTATTTAATTTCAAAAGAGATCGTTAAGGTATAGTGGTTTCTTGAATGAATTTCCATTGTTAATTTTATGCCACTTCCATTTTTATTTTTATTTAACTTTCTTTTTTTATTTAATTTTCAAATAGATCATTAAGGTATGGTGGTTTCTTGAATGAACTTCCATTTTTATTTTTATTCAACTTCCATTTTTATTCAATTTCTTTTTCTATTCAACTTCCTTTTTTTATTTAATTTCCAAATAGATCGTTAAGGTATAGTGGTTTCTACAATGAACTTCCATTTGTATTCAATTTCCTTTTCTATTCAACTTCCTTTTTTATTTAATTTCCAAATAGATCGTTAAGGTATAGTAGTTTCTTCAATGAATTTTTATTTCTGATTTTATGCGGCTTCGATTTTTATTTTATTAGACATCAATTTTTATTCAATTTTCATTTCCATTCAACTTCCATTTTTATTTAATTTCTAAATATATCGTTAAGGTATGGTCGTTTCTTGAATGAACTTCCATTTTAATTTTATGCAACTTCCATTTTTATTTTTATTCAACTTCCATTTTTATTCAATTTCCTTTTCTATTCAACTTCCTTTTTTATTTAATTTCCAAATAGATCGTTAAGTTATATTGGTTTCTTGAATAAACTTCCATTTTCAATTTTGATGCAACTTCCATTTTGATTTTTATTCAACTTCCATTTTTATTCAATTTCTTGTTCTATTCAACTTCCTTTTTTATTTAATATCCAAATAGATCGTTAAGTTATAGTGGTTTCTTGAATGAACTTCCATTGTTAATTTTATGCAACTTCCATTTTTATTTTTATTCAACTTCCATTTTTACTCAATTTCCTTTTCTATTCAAATTCCAATTTTTTATTTAATTTCCAAATAGATCGTTAAAGTATAGTGGTTTCTTGAATGAACGTCCATTTTTATTTTTATTCAACTTCGATTTGTATTCAATTTACTTTTCTAGTCAACTTCCTTTTTTATTTAATTTCCAAATAGATCGTTAAGGTATAGTGGTTTCTTCAATGAACTTTTATTTCTAATTTTATTCAACTTCCATTTTTATTTTTGTTGAACATCAATTTTTATTCACTTTCCTTTTCCATTCAACTTCCATTTTTATTAATTTTCCAAATAGATCGTTAAGTTATGGTCGTTTCTTGAATGAACTTCCATTTTAATTTTATGCAATTTCCATTTTAATTCAATTTCGTTTTCTATTCAACTTCTTTTTTTTAATTTAATTTTGAAATAGATCGTTAAGATATAGCGGTTTGTTCAATGAACATCCATTTTTATATTTATGCAACTTTCATTTGTAATTAATTTTCCAAATAGATCGTTAAGGTATAGTCGTTTCTTGAATGAATTTTCATTGTTAATTTTATGCAACTTTCATTTTTATTTTTATTCAACTTCCATTTTTATTCAATTTCCTTTTCAATTCAACTTCCTTTTTTTATTTAATTTTCAAATAGATTGTTAAGGTATAGTGATTTTCTTGAATGAAACTTACATTGTTAATTTTATGCAACTTCCATTTTTATTTTTATTCAACTTCCATTTTTATTTAATTTTGGTTTTCTATTCAACTTTCTTTTTTTTATTTAATTTCTAAATAAGCCGATAAGGTATAGTGGTTTCTTGAATGAATTTCCATTTTTATTTTTATTCAACTTCCGTTTGTACACAATTTCTTTTCTATTCAACTTCCTTTTTTATTTAATTTCTAAATAGATCGTTAAGATATAGTGGTTTCTTCAATGAACTTTTTTTTTTCAAATTTTATACAACTTCCATTTTTATTTTTATTGAACATCAATTTTTATTCAATTTCCTTTTCCATTCAACTTCCATTTTTATTTAATTTCCAAATAGATCGTTAATGTATGGTCGTTTCTTGAGTGAACGTCCATTTTAATTTTATGCAACTTCCATTTTTATTTTTATTCAACTTCCATTTTTATTCAATTTCCTTTTCTATTCAACTTTCTTTTTTATTTAATTTCCAAACAGATCGTTAAGGTATAGTGTTTCTTCAATGAACTTCCCTTGTTAATTTTATACAACTTCCATTTTTATTTTTTTTCAACTTCCATTTTTATTCAATTTCCTTTTCTATTCAACTTCCTTTTTTTAAAAAATTTTCAAATAGATTGTTAAGGTATAGTGGTTTCTTCAATGAACTTTTCTTGCAAATTTTACGCAACTTCCATTTTTATTTTTATTGAACATCAATTTTTATTCAATTTCCTTTTCCACTCAAATTCCATTTTTATTTAATTTCCAAATAGATCGTGAAGGTATAGTCGTTTCTTGAATGAACTTCCATTGCTAATTTTATGCAACTTCAATTTTTATTTTTATTCAACTTCAACTTTTATTCAATTTCCTTTTCTATTCAACTTCTTTTTTATTTAATTTCCAAATCATTCGTCAAGGTATTGTCGTTTTTTGAATGAACTTCAATTTTCAATTTTGATGCAACTTCCATTTTTATTTTTATTCAACTTCCATTTTTATTCAATTTTCTTTTTCTATTCAACTTCCTTTTTTATTTAATTTCCAAATAGATCGTTAATGTATAGTGGTTTCTGGAATGAACATCCACTATTAATTTTATTCAACTTCCGTTAGTATTCAATTTCCTTTTCTATTCAACTTTCATTTTTATTTAATTTCCAGATAGATCGTTAAGGTATAGTGGTTTCTTCAATGAACTTTTATTGCTAATTTTATGCAACTTCCATTTTTATTTTTATTGAACATCAATTTTTATTCAATTTCCTTTTCCATTCAACTTCCATTTTTATTTAATTTCCAAATAGATCGTTAAGGTGTAGCCGTTTCTTGAATGAACTTCTATTTTAATTTTATGCAACTTCGATTTTTATTTTTATTCAACTTCAATTTTTATTCAATTTCCTTTTCTATTCAACTTCCTTTTTTATTTAATTTCCAAATAGATCGTTCAAGTATAGTGGTTTTGGGAATAAACTTCAATTTTCAATTTTGATGCAACTTCCATTTTTATTTTTATTTAACTTCCATTTTTATTCAATTTCCTTTTCTATTCAACTTCCTTTTTTATTTAATTTCCAAATAGATCGTTAAGCTATAGTGGTTTCTTGAATGAACATCCACTATTAATTTTATTCAACTTCCGTTAGTATTCAATTTCCTTTTCCATTCAACTTCCATTTTTATTTAATTTCCAGATAGATCGTTAAGGTATAGTGGTTTCTTCAATGAACTTTTATTGCTAATTTTATGCAACTTCCATTTTTATTTTTATTGAACATCAATTTTTATTCAATTTCCTTTTCCATTGAACTTCCATTTTTATTTAATTTCCGAATAGAACGTTAAGGTATAGTCATTTCTTGAATGAACTTCCATTGTTAATTTTATGCAACTTCCATTTTTCTTTTTATTCAACTTCCATTTTTATTCTATTTCCTTTTCTATTCAGCTTCCTTTTTTTATTTAATTTCCAAATAAATCGTTATGGTATAGTGGTTTCTTGAATAAACTTCCATTTTTATTTTTTTTTCAACTTCCATTTGTACTCGATTTCCTTTTCTTTTCAACATCCTTTTTTTATTTAATTTCCAGATAGATTGTTAAGGTATAGTGGTTTCTTCAATGAACTTTTATTGCTAATTTTGTGCAACTTCCATTTTTGTTTTTATTGAACATCAGTTTTTATTCAATTTCCTTTTCCTTTCAACTTCCATTTTTATTTAATTTCCAATAGATCGTTAAGGTATGGTCGTTTCTTTAATGAACTTCCATTTTAGTTTTATGTAACTTCCATTTTTATTTTTATTCAACTTCCATTTTTATTCAATTTCGCTTTCTATTCAACTTCTTTTTTTTATTTAATTTCCAAATAATCGTTAAGGTATAGTGGTTTCTTGAATAAACATCCATTTTCAATTTTGATACAACTTCCATTTTTATTTTTATTCAACTTCCATTTTTATTCAATTTCCTTTTCTTTTCAACTTCCTTTTTTATTTAATTTCCAAATAGATCGTTAAGGCATAGTGGTTTCTTCGACGTACTTTTATTTTTGCAAATTCCATTTTTATTTTTATTGAACAACAATTTTTATTCAATTTCCTTTTCCATTCAACTTCCATTTTTATTTAATTTCAAAGCAGATCATTACGGTATGGTCGTTTTCTTGAATGAACTTACATTTTAATTTTATGCAACTTCTATTTTTATTTTTATTCAACTTCCATTTTAATTCAATTTCCTTTGCAATTCAACTTCCTTTTTTCATTTAATTTCGAAATAGATCATTAAGGTATAGCGGTTTATTGAATGAACTTCCATTTTTATTTTTATTGAACATCAATTTTTATTCAATTTCCTTTTCCATTGAACTTCCATTTTTATTTAATTTCCGAATAGAACGTTAAGGTATAGTCATTTCTTGAATGAACTTCCATTGTTAATTTTATGCAACTTCCATTTTTCTTTTTATTCAACTTCCATTTTTATTCTATTTCCTTTTCTATTCAGCTTCCTTTTTTATTTAATTTCCAAATAAATCGTTATGGTATAGTGGTTTCTTGAATAAACTTCCATTTTTATTTTTTTTTCAACTTCCATTTGTACTCGATTTCCTTTTCTTTTCAACATCCTTTTTTTATTTAATTTCCAGATAGATTGTTAAGGTATAGTGGTTTCTTCAATGAACTTTTATTGCTAATTTTGTGCAACTTCCATTTTTGTTTTTATTGAACATCAGTTTTTATTCAATTTCCTTTTCCTTTCAACTTCCATTTTTATTTAATTTCCAAATAGATCGTTAAGGTATGGTCGTTTCTTTAATGAACTTCCATTTTAGTTTTATGTAACTTCCATTTTTATTTTTATTCAACTTCCATTTTTATTCAATTTCGCTTTCTATTCAACTTCTTTTTTTTATTTAATTTCCAAATAAATCGTTAAGGTATAGTGGTTTCTTGAATAAACATCCATTTTCAATTTTGATACAACTTCCATTTTTATTTTTATTCAACTTCCATTTTTATTCAATTTCCTTTTCTTTTCAACTTCCTTTTTTATTTAATTTCCAAATAGATCGTTAAGGCATAGTGGTTTCTTCGACGTACTTTTATTTTTGCAAATTCCATTTTTATTTTTATTGAACAACAATTTTTATTCAATTTCCTTTTCCATTCAACTTCCATTTTTATTTAATTTCAAAGCAGATCATTACGGTATGGTCGTTTTCTTGAATGAACTTACATTTTAATTTTATGCAACTTCTATTTTTATTTTTATTCAACTTCCATTTTAATTCAATTTCCTTTGCAATTCAACTTCCTTTTTTCATTTAATTTCGAAATAGATCATTAAGGTATAGCGGTTTATTGAATGAACTTCCATTTTTATTTTTAGTGAACTTCCATCTGTATTCAATTTCCTTTTCTATTGAACTTGCTTTTTTATTTAATTTCCAGATAGATCGTTAAGGTATAGTGGTTTCTTCAATGAAATTTTCTTGCTAATTTTATGCAACTTCCATTTCTATTTTTATTGAATATCAATTTTTATTCAATTTCCTTTCCTATTGAACTTCATTTTTTATTTAATTTCCAAATAGATTGTTAGGTATTGTGGTTTTTTGAATAAACTTACATTTTCAAATTTGATGCAACTTCCATTTTTATTTTTATTCAACTTCCATTTTTATTCAATTTTCTTTTCTATTTAACTTCCTTTTTTATTTAATTTCCAAATAGATGGTTAAGGTATAGTGGTTTGGTGAATGAACTTCAATTTTCATTTTTATTCAACTTTCATTTGTATTCAATTTCCTTATCTATTCAACTTGATTATCTATTCAACTTCATTTTTTATTTAAATTCCAAATAGATCGTTAAGGTATAATGGTTTTTTCAATGAGCTTTTATTTCTAATTTTATGCAACTTTTATTTTTATTTTTATTGAATATCAATTTTTATTCAATTTCCTTTTCCATTCGACTTCCATTCTAAGGTATGGCCATTTCTTGAATTAACTTCCATTGTTAACTTTATGCAACTTCCATTTTTATTTTTATTCAACTTCCATTTTCATTCAATTTCATTTTCTATTCAACTTCCATTTTTATTTTTATTCGACTTCCATTTTTATTCGATTTCCTTTTCTATTCAGCTTCCTTTTTTTATTTAATTTCCTAATAGATCGTTAAGGTACAGTGGTTTCTTCAATGAACTTCCATTCTTAATTTTATGCAACTTTCATTTTTATTTTTATTCAGTTTCCAATTTTATTCAATTTCCTTTTCTATTCAACTTCCTTTTTTTTATTTAATTTCGAAATAGATCGTTAAGGTATGGTGGTTTTTTTCATGAACTTCCATTTTTATTTTTTTTCAACTTCCATTTGTATTCAATTTCCTTTTCTATTCAACTTCCTTTTTTATTTAATTTCCAAATAGATCGTTAAGCTATAGTGGTTTCTTCAATAAACTTTTATTTCTAATTTTATGCAACTTTTATTTTTATTTTTATTGAATATCAATTTTTATTCAATTTCCTTTTCCATTCGACTTCCATTCTAAGGTATGGCCATTTCTTGAATTAACTTCCATTGTTAACTTTATGCAACTTCCATTTTTATTTTTATTCAACTTCCATTTTCATTCAATTTCATTTTCTATTCAACTTCCATTTTTATTTTTATTCGACTTCCATTTTTATTCGATTTCCTTTTCTATTCAGCTTCCTTTTTTTATTTAATTTCCTAATAGATCGTTAAGGTACAGTGGTTTCTTCAATGAACTTCCATTCTTAATTTTATGCAACTTTCATTTTTATTTTTATTCAGCTTCCAATTTTATTCAATTTCCTTTTCTATTCAACTTCCTTTTTTTTATTTAATTTCGAAATAGATCGTTAAGGTATGGTGGTTTTTTTCATGAACTTCCATTTTTATTTTTTTTCAACTTCCATTTGTATTCAATTTCCTTTTCTATTCAACTTCCTTTTTTATTTAATTTCCAAATAGATCGTTAAGCTATAGTGGTTTCTTCAATAAACTTTTATTTCTAATTTTATGCAACTTCCATTTTTATTTTTATTGAACATCAAGTTTTATTCTATTTCTTTTTCCATTCAACTTCCATTTTTATTTAATTTCCAAATAGATCGTTCAGGTATGGTCGTTTCTTGAATGAACATCCATTTTAATTTTATGCAACTTTCATTTTTATTTTTATTCAACTTCCGTTTTTATTCAATTTCCTTTTATATTCAACTTCTTTTCTTATTTAATTTCCAAATAGATCGTTAAGGTATAGTGGTTTCTTGAATAAACTTCCATTTTCAATTTTGATGCAACTTCCATTTTTATTTGTATTCAACTGCCATTTTTATTCAATTTCCTTTTCTATTAAACTACCATTTTTATTTAATTTCCAAATAGATCGTTAAGGTATACGGGTTTGTTGAATGAATTTCCATTTTCAATTTTGATACAACTTCCATTTTTATTCAATTTCCTTTTCTATTCAACTTCCTTTTTTATTTAATTTCTCAATAGATCGTTAAGGTATAGTGGTTTCTTGAATGAACTTCCTTTTTTATATTTATGCAACTTTCATTTTTATTTTTATCCAACTTCAATTTTTATTCAATCTCCTTTTCTATTCAACTTCATTTTTTATTTAATTTCACAACAGATCGTTAAGGTATGGCGGTTTCTTGAATGAACTTCCGTTTTCAATTTTGATGCAACTTCCATTTTTATTTTTATTCAACTTGCATTTGTATTGAAGTTCCTTTTCTATTTAACTTCCTTTTTTTTTATTTAATTTCCAAACTGATCGTTAAGTTATAGTGGTTTCTTGAATGAACTTCCATTGTTAATTTTATGCAACTTCCACTTTTCTTCTTATTCAACTTCGATTTCCTTTTCTATTCAACTTCCTTTTTTTGTTTAATTTCCTAATAGATCGTTAAGGTATAGTGGTTTCTTCAATGAACTGTTGTTGCTAATTATATGCTACTTCCATTTTTATTTTTATTGAACGTCAATTTTTATTCAATTTCATGTTCCATTCAACTTCCATTTTTATTTAATTTCCAAATAGATCGTTAAGGTATAGTGGTTTCTTGAATGAACTTCCATTGTTAATTTTATGCAACTTCCATTTTTATTTTTATTCAACTTCCATTTTTTTTCAATTTCTTTTTCTATTCAACTTCCTTTTTTTATTTAATTTCCAAATAGATCGTTAAGGTATAGTGGTTTCTTGAATAAACTTCCATTTTTATTTTTATTCAACTTCGATTTGTACTCAATTTCCTTTTCTATTCAACTTCCTTCTTTATTTAATTTCCAAATAGTTCGTTAAGGTATAGTGGTTTCTTCTATGAACTTTTATTTCTAATTTTATACAACTTCAAATTTTATTTTTGTTGAACATCATTTTTTATTGAATTTCCTTTTCCATTCAACTTCCATTTTTATTTAATTTCCAAACAGATCGTTAAGGTATAGTGGTTTCTTGAATGAACTTCCATTGTTAATTTGATGCAACTTTCATTTTTATTTTTATTCAACTTGTATTTGTATTCAATTTCCTTTTCTGTTCAACTTCTTTTTTTATTATTTAATTTCCAAACAGATCGTTAAGGTATAGTGGTTTCTTGAATGAACTTCCATTGTTAATTTTATACAGCTTCCACTTTTATTTTTATTCAACTTCCACTTTTATTTAATTTCGTTTGCTCTTAAACTTCCTTTTTTTAATTTAATTTCAAAATAGATCGTTAAGGTATACTGGTTTCTTCAATGAACTTCCGTTTTTATTTTTATTCAACTTCAATTTTTATTCAATTTCTTTTTCTATTCAATTGCCTTTTTTTTTATTTAATTTCCAAACAGATCGTTAAGGTATACTGGTTTCTTGAATGAATTTCCATTGTCAATTTTGATGCAACTTCCATTTTTATTTTTACTCTATTTCCATTTTTATTCAATTCCTTTTCTATTGAACTTCCTTTTTTATTTAATTTCCAAATAGATCGTTAATGTATAGTGATTTCTGGAATGAACATCCATTGTTAATTTTATTCAACTTCCGTTTGTATTCAATTTCCTTTTCTATTCAACTTTCTTTTTTATTTAATTTTTCCAAATAGATCGTTAAGATATAGTGGTTTCTTCAATGAACTTTTATTGCTAATTTTATGCAACTTCCATTTTTATTTTTATTGAACATCAATTTTTATTCAATTTCCTTTTCCATTCAACTTCCATTTTTATTTTTATTCAAGTTCCATTTTTATGCAACTTCCATTTTTATTTTTATTTAACTACCATTTTTATTCAATTTCCTTTTCTATTCAACTTCCTTTTTTATTTAATTTCCCAATAGCTCGTTAAGGTATAGTGGTTTTCTGAAATGAACTTCCATTTTTATATTTATGCAACCTCATTTTTATTTTTATCCAACTTCAATTTTTATTCAATTTCCTTTTCTATCCAACTTCCTTTTTTATTTAATTTCAAAATAGATCGTTAAGGTATTGCGGTTTCTTGAATGAACTTCCATTTTCAATTTTGATGCAACTTCCATTTTTATTTTTATTCAACTTGCATTTGTATTCAATTTCCTTTTTCTATTCAACTTCCTTTTTTTTATTTAATTTCCAAACAGATCGTTAAGGTATAGTTGTTTCTTGATTGAACTTCCATTGTTAATTTTATGCAACTTCCATTTTTTATTTTTATTCAACTTCCTTTTTTTTTATTTAATTTCTAAATAGATTGTTAAGGTACAGTGGCTTCTTCAATGAACTTCCGTTTTTATTTTTATTTAACTTCCATTTGTATTCAATTTCTTTTTATATTTTATAGCGACCCCGGTCTTTTCCCATTTGATTATTGTTTCCGGACTTATGTTCCGTAAATTATATTATCATATTGTTGTTGTTGTTGTCCTTTAATTCTTCAGTTTTGAGTTATAGGATTTGTTGGGCAGGTTGTTTACAGGTTGGTTGGGTTTGAAACCAAGAATTCATGTTCAGTTTTTGGGTTGGTCGCTCGAGCGAGCTCTTATTCGCTCGAGCGAGGTCTTTGATTTTGGTCCTTCGCTCGAGCCAGGGTCCCTTCGCTCGAGCGAGCTTCGCGTCCAGTACTTAGACCTGAAAGCAGTGTTTGTGGGCTCGAGCGAGCTTTCTTCGCTCGAGCGAGCATTTCTTCGCTCGAGCGACGCTTTTCTGTGTCTGGTCGCTCGAGCGACCAGGTCTTCGCTCGAGCGAGCCTGTCAGGTATAAATACGCAGCAGCGTATTTTAAAACAGTTTTTCAGCCCCTTTTGATCCAAAAACCCTAATTTTCGAGTTCTCTCTTTCTCTAAACACCTTCTCTCCTAGGTTTGATCTAGTTAGGGTGGGTTTTTGCCCTAGTTGCTTTACAAATAAGGTAGAGGAGAGTGAGGGCTTTCATTTAATCTGAACAAACTTGGATTTGGAGCACTTTGGAGTTTGGGCATCATCTTCTTCTTCTTCTTTCTGAGTTATATATTCGAGGTAGGGATTTCCTACTCCATTTATACGTTTTAATCCTAAGTATTGGTATTTTGGTATGTGGGGGTAGTTTGGTAAATTTGGGAGAAACCCTAGGGTTTGACATAGATTAATTTGTATAATTAATTTGGGAAAAATGTGGAATTGGGTTTAATTCATGAAATTGGGGGATTATGAGACTGAATGACGTAGTTGGATAATTTAACCACCTATTGAAATTACATGTGTTGTGTATTTATTTCTTGCTTAGAAATAACTGTTTTGGGCTATCGGTGGAGGATAGTCATGATTGTTGTAGACATTGCATGTGGATTAGGCAAAATTGAAATTAATCACTTGATTAAGTTGTTGAGTATAAAGGTTGGAATAATACGTTAAAAGTTATGTATTGATGGATTGTGTATATGACTTTATGTTTATATGCCTTACTTGTGTATGGGAGGAGATAGGTGATGTACTCCACGGTTTAGGGGAAGATGGGGGATGTACCTCTAAACCGGTTAATGATTATGGGAAGATAGGTGATGAACCCAGGGTTGCTGCTTATATGCGCGCCTATAGCAGAGATACAGCTCATATGCTTATCTATTTGATATGATACATCACCAAAATGTGTATCAGTTGGGAAGTATGGAAGTGAATTTGATTGTGATTAATGCAATACCAACTTGTGTATTTGTTATGCTATATGAGAGGTTTAACTTGATTTGTTATCCCTGTTGAATTGGAAAGATTGTTAATAAGAGATGAAATCCCCGTTGAGTTATTTGGGTCAGGTTCTGAGCCATAATTGGAAGGTGAATTATGCCATAGACAAAGTGTCATAGGCAATGTAGACATTTGTGTCATGAAATTGTAAATGGATTATTTTGTGTTAACCATGTATCAGCTGCTACTGCTTTAGTTAATTCTTATGCTTGGTTTAGTATTTCTTTACTGGGCTGTGGCTCACCCTATATGGGAACTTTATTTTCAGGTTCAGGCGGTTCACTACCTCCAAGGACTTAGCTTGTGAGGATTTGGACTTGAAGACTTGTTTGATTTGTTTTAGTCGTTTTATTTGAATAATGTAAACATTCAAGCCTAGGGCTTTATTTGTTTGAGTTAGAACTCATGAATTTGTGTCCAAGTGTTGGCTTGGCAAGATGTAAGCCCGTAGGGCATTTATTTTGATGTTTTATTTCATGTTACTCTGATGATTTAAATAATATAATGTTTTTCTTTTAATAATGCATGCCTTGTGTTATGTTTAATGGGTTTAATTTTGAGGGCGTTACAACTTGGTATCAGAGCGTACCGGGTTTGAATACTTTGGGTACGTGGGAAGTGATTAGTATCACAATGGGTTCGTCTCGTTTGATAGAGACTTAGTGTAATGATTATATGCTTATATGATAACATGTTTATGTGACTATGTGGGTATGGAATGTAGTTTCTAGGATGTTGATTGGACCCTTGAGTCTCTAAAAGTCTTGTTGGAAAGGCACTTGATCAATGTTGTTTCTAACCGGAACTTTAGTGACGCCTTGGGACTATCATTATCCAGGGATGAAATTCGTAGGTGCTTATGTGATTATGTGCTTACGTGGTATGAATTATTATTGTCCAATGTATTAGGACGTGAGTGTTATAGTTTTGGCACATTATTTAGAATGCTAATGTCTTTATTTCCTTTATTAGGATGTCAGGACGAGGGAGTTTGGATTTTCCTCCTTCCGCTCGGGAAGAATTGAGGAAACAGTTTGTGGGGTTACGCCAAGGTACTACACCTTTGGCACAGTTTGAAGCGTGGTTTGCTAACCTGTCAATGTTTGCTCCAGAGTTAGTGGAGACGGAAGAATTGCGTTGTGCGGAGTTTGAGAGTAAGTTGTGTGACGACATCCGTGTTAGGATTGCGAGATCTTGGCATAGGAGTTACAGTGTACTTGTTGAGGCTGCGACTCATATAGAGGCAGCGGTACTAGCTATGGGGCAGAATAAGGAAGGGACCACGAATGTGAGTGTTGGTTGGGTCAGGGAGGAGGCCATCTCGGCAACTCCTGTGATTCAGGGTGTTGGTAGGCCTTTTAAGAGGCAGAAGTATTTAAACTCGCAACAGGGAGATCGGGTTAGAACTACCCTTTCAGTGACGGATTTGGGTTCGGGAGGAAGTAAACAGAGGGGCGTCACTTGTTTTAAATGTGGTCTGTTGGGCCACAAGGTGTCGGTTTGCCCACTGAGGAAGAGAGCTGGGTTGACAGTTCGACCAGTAGTGGCACCACCAGAATCTTTTGGTCAGCCAGATTTTGGATCGACAGAGCGCACAGTGGGGAGGCAGTTGTTGGAATCCCCACCAGTTCAGGTTTTGCACCAGTCGTATAATCGGGATCCACTTGCTTGCTGGGGGTGTAAACAGCAGGGTCATCTTAAACGTTTCTGTAAACAGCCGGGGGCTTCTTTAAAGGTTTTGCAACCTAGTCAGGCTCAGTTTCATTCGACTGGGCAGGAGCAGTATCGTTTTGGGGGACTCGCAGGCCGGACTTCGAGGGCCTCAGTAGAGTCGAGTTCCAAAGCCCCAGTTGGGGAAGTTTGTAGTTGTTCCAGGTGTGGACAGAGGGGTCACGTCAGTAGTTCTTGTCCGTGGCTAGTAAGCTCGTAGGTTATCTTGTGTTTGGGGATGACCAACTTTGACAGTCCAGCGAGGGACAGTAGTGGTAGTAATATCGATGGGATGATTTTGTTTTGACTAATCAGTTTTGTAATCAATGGATTATTGTTTTGTGATCATTAGGTTCGGTTGTGTAACCTATGTGTTTTGGGAATGTTGAAACATCTAAACTGTTTGGTTATCTATATATACATATATATGCTTTGTTTGTTAATTTCCGTGGATTGGGTGGATTTTAATAGCTCTACAGTTTTATTAATGTAATAAGCTGCTGTAAGGCCATAAAATTTTTGGTATTAATGCATTTTATGTGGGTGACTTGATTTGGGAAAGATGAAGGCTAAAGAGCCATGTTTTCATAAGTTGAGAACCACTGAGGGTTGCGTGTCTTAACCCAGACATTATTGGGGCGAGAACTGTTTTACTTGCCGAGTGTGCGGGATTCCAGGGGTGTTACCCATTTAAATTTTGTGCGTGGTATAGATGTTGGTCTACTGTCGGGTGAACTCGAGAGGATGTGAAGGGTGCAATTAATACTAGTTGTAGTAAGTATTTAATACGGTGTCCTACGGGGAGCATAATGCATAATTTGGTTAGGATTGGACTTGTACCCTCGTGGTAGGTAGTGTTGTCAAGATTGCGTGAGTACAGTTTGGCCGTTTTGAGTAAGGGGAGGTTAGTCCCTATATAAGGTAGTGGTTGTCGTATTGGGAGTGGTATGTTGTGAGTAGCTGGTAATATATCTCGGGCAGTGGTAAAATTGATGTGTCTTAAGTTTTCTGATTCCTTTATTTGGATCGAATGTGATAAATTTGTATTTTAGCACTAGTCAGGTCAGGTGACGTTAAGGGTTGATTGGGTGTATAATCGTGGTTGAGGTGTGACCCGTGAGTCGAGTCACTGTGGTAAGTCTTTTGCGAAGAAAGGTTTGAAATGTTAATGAGAAGGTTGAGGACTTTTACTCCTCTGGGAAGTTTGAATGGTGTGTCTTTGAAAGCCTTATTGGCGATATGTAACGGTGTCGGGGTTGGTTCATGGTGGTTGTCTAGTAATAGATTGGCTAGTGGTTTGGCTCGGGGTTGGGTGTCTGAATCGTACTCTCGGGGTGAGTGACAAGTAAGATTTGGAATGAAAGGTGGACCCTATAGGTCGTTAGCGGATGAAGATACGATATTAGTTTGTATTCGGTACGAACGGTGACTTGGTAGTAGTGAACGTCTCGGTGTAGCGAACCCAGTTAGTTAACTTAGTGCGGGGGGAAAGGAGTAAGCAAATTTTGTTACTCCAAGTTCGGTCGAGGTGGTGAGTGAAATCGCTAAATGAGGGAGTTTTGCACCGTGCGATGCATGATAGTATGTGGTTAGTATATGCTGTTTAGTTGATGAATAGAAGGAAATTAATCATAGGAAATTCCAGAAAATTCCTTAGTGAGGTTTTGGTTTGGTTTTTGACTGAAACCGAGAGGTTGGGGGTTTGGTAGGCTAGGTCACTTCGGCACGAGTGTCCGGCGCTCAGTTCGGATGGTGACAACACAGGTGAGGTGGTAAGGTTGTGAAGAGTAAGTGGGCCACCCTATTCGAATCATTTTGACTAGTTCGGTTCGTATTTGTGTGGTGTAAGACACGAGGGTGTGCAATGTTATCCTTTAGGTCGTGCGTTGTTGGGAAATTTCAAGTGTTTGGGAGTCTTCTTTGAAAGTGTTGTGGTGAGCATCGCGTCATCACCATGGGTATGGCGGGTGTTGTGGATTGGCTTTGTGTGTTTCACTTGGGGTTCATTGGGTACCCTTTGTAAACTAAAATAATCTGAGAGGAATCTTTGAGCTTGACTATGGCCAGTTGTAAGTGTCATGTTTTGGTGGTGGCTGTATAAATCCAAATAAATTGTGGGGAGTTAGACTCAGCCTAGCCTAAGTTACTTGTTGTTTGCTGTGCGAATATTTTCGCGTTTCCCTTGTTGGGGTATTTAGTGCTAAACACTAGTTTGAGTGTGGTTAGTAGTCGGGATGTAGTGGATGTTTCAGAACGTGGTAGTGATAGTATGTGTTTTACTATTATCATTGTTAATGGGTCTTCCGTAATCGAACCTTGCCATTAGTTAAGGTGTTATGAATTTATGTTGGGGTTGGAAGAACCACTGGGGTGAGTGAATTTTGGATCCGACAGGAATCCCTGGATCCATTAATGGGTATTTGAGCATACGTTATATCCTCTGGTGTATTGTTGAACTGGGTGAACATTGTACATGTTATGGTTTGTGGTAGTACCTTGGGGTTTTGCCTTGAAAATGGGAAGCTATTTAGCATTATATATGTTAGATGTGTTGTAGGAATGTAAGGGCATCATTAAGATTGAAGGTGTTATAAAATTTTGGACCATCCATGTTTGTTGTTATGTAATCTTGTATCTAGATTTCATCATATTGGTGGACTTAAGAGCTTTATATATGTCTTAAGTGGTAAAACATTGTGAATGTTTTGAGTTGATGATAGTTGTTTGAAACTTGCATCATAATGGAAGTAGAAATTAACATTTATATGTTGAATGTGTTGTTTATATCATGAAATTGAATATGATATGGAAATTGTTAACATTGAAAGGAATAATGCATAATATTGATGCAGGTTGATATAGGTTGATTTATACATATTGTGAGATGCCTCTTGATAAGAGATGAAGTGACCGGTATTGGGTCAAGTTGTTATTTATTGTTTTATAATATCATTGGGAATTGAGGAAAAACTTGTTTTTACAAACTTATGCTTAATTTCGGGGACGAAATTCTTTTAAGGGGGGGAGGTTATAGCGACCCCGGTCTTTTCCCATTTGATTATTGTTTCCGGACTTATGTTCCGTAAATTATATTATCATATTGTTGTTGTTGTTGTCCTTTAATTCTTCAGTTTTGAGTTATAGGATTTGTTGGGCAGGTTGTTTACAGGTTGGTTGGGTTTGAAACCAAGAGTTCATGTTCAGTTTTTGGGTTGGTCGCTCGAGCGAGCTCTTCTTCGCTCGAGCGAGGTCTTTGATTTTGGTCCTTCGCTCGAGCCAGGGTCCCTTCGCTCGAGCGAGCTTCGCGTCCAGTACTTAGACCTGAAAGCAGTGTTTGTGGGCTCGAGCGAGCTTTCTTCGCTCGAGCGAGCTGGTTTGTTATTCGCTCGAGCGAGCATTTCTTCGCTCGAGCGACGCTTTTCTGTGTCTGGTCGCTCGAGCGACCAGGTCTTCGCTCGAGCGAGCCTGTCAGGTATAAATACGCAGCAGCGTATTTTAAAACAGTTTTTCAGCCCCTTTTGATCCAAAAACCCTAATTTTCGAGTTCTCTCTTTCTCTAAACACCTTCTCTCCTAGGTTTGATCTAGTTAGGGTGGGTTTTTGCCCTAGTTGCTTTACAAATAAGGTAGAGGAGAGTGAGGGCTTTCATTTAATCTGAACAAACTTGGATTTGGAGCACTTTGGAGTTTGGGCATCATCTTCTTCTTCTTCTTTCTGAGTTATATATTCGAGGTAGGGATTTCCTACTCCATTTATACGTTTTAATCCTAAGTATTGGTATTTTGGTATGTGGGGGTAGTTTGGTAAATTTGGGAGAAACCCTAGGGTTTGACATAGATTAATTTGTATAATTAATTTGGGAAAAATGTGGAATTGGGTTTAATTCATGAAATTGGGGGATTATGAGACTGAATGACGTAGTTGGATAATTTAACCACCTATTGAAATTACATGTGTTGTGTATTTATTTCTTGCTTAGAAATAACTGTTTTGGGCTATCGGTGGAGGATAGTCATGATTGTTGTAGACATTGCATGTGGATTAGGCAAAATTGAAATTAATCACTTGATTAAGTTGTTGAGTATAAAGGTTGGAATAATACGTTAAAAGTTATGTATTGATGGATTGTGTATATGACTTTATGTTTATATGCCTTACTTGTGTATGGGAGGAGATAGGTGATGTACTCCACGGTTTAGGGGAAGATGGGGGATGTACCTCTAAACCGGTTAATGATTATGGGAAGATAGGTGATGAACCCAGGGTTGCTGCTTATATGCGCGCCTATAGCAGAGATACAGCTCATATGCTTATCTATTTGATATGATACATCACCAAAATGTGTATCAGTTGGGAAGTATGGAAGTGAATTTGATTGTGATTAATGCAATACCAACTTGTGTATTTGTTATGCTATATGAGAGGTTTAACTTGATTTGTTATCCCTGTTGAATTGGAAAGATTGTTAATAAGAGATGAAATCCCCGTTGAGTTATTTGGGTCAGGTTCTGAGCCATAATTGGAAGGTGAATTATGCCATAGACAAAGTGTCATAGGCAATGTAGACATTTGTGTCATGAAATTGTAAATGGATTATTTTGTGTTAACCATGTATCAGCTGCTACTGCTTTAGTTAATTCTTATGCTTGGTTTAGTATTTCTTTACTGGGCTGTGGCTCACCCTATATGGGAACTTTATTTTCAGGTTCAGGCGGTTCACTACCTCCAAGGACTTAGCTTGTGAGGATTTGGACTTGAAGACTTGTTTGATTTGTTTTAGTCGTTTTATTTGAATAATGTAAACATTCAAGCCTAGGGCTTTATTTGTTTGAGTTAGAACTCATGAATTTGTGTCCAAGTGTTGGCTTGGCAAGATGTAAGCCCGTAGGGCATTTATTTTGATGTTTTATTTCATGTTACTCTGATGATTTAAATAATATAATGTTTTTCTTTTAATAATGCATGCCTTGTGTTATGTTTAATGGGTTTAATTTTGAGGGCGTTACATATTTAACTTCATTTTTTATTTAATTTCCAGATAGATCGTTAAGGTATAGTGGTTTCTTGAATAAACTTCCATTTTCAATTTTGATGCAACTTCCATTTTATTTTTATTTAGCTTCCATTTTTATTCAATTCCTTTTCTATTCGGCTTCCTTTTTTATTTAATTTCCAAATAGATCGTTAAGGTATAGTTGTTTTTTGAATGAACTTCCATTTTATATTTATGCAACTTTCATTTTTATTTTTATCCAACTTCAATTTTTATTTAATTTCCTTTTCTATTCAACTTCATTTTTTATTTAATTTCAAAATAGATCGTTAAGGTATAGCGGTTTCTTGAATGAACTTCCATTTTCAATTTGATGCAATTTCCATTTTTATTTTTATTCAACTTGCATTTGTATTCATTTCCTTTTCTATTCAACTTCTTTTTTTATTTAATATACAAACAGATCGTTAAGGTATAGTGGTTTCTTGAATGAACTTCTATTGTTAATTTTATACAACTTCCATTTTTATTTAATTTCCTTTTCTATTAAACTTCCTTTTTTCTTATTTAATTTCTAAATAGATCGTTAAGGTGTAGTGGTTTCTTCAACGAACTTCCGTTTTTATTTTTATTCAATTTCCTTTTCTATTCAACTTCCTTTTTTCATTTAATTTCGAAACAGATCGTTAAGGTATAGTGGTTTCCTGAATGAACTTCCATTTTCATTTTTGGTGCAACTTCCATTTTTATTTTTATTCAACTTCCATTTTTATTCAATTTCCTTTTCTATTCAACTTCCTTTTTTTATTTAATTTCCAAATAGATCGTTAATGTATAGTGGTTTCTGGAATGAACATCCATTGTTAATTTTATTCAACTTCCGTTTGTATTCAATTTCTTTTTTTATTCAACTTTTTTTTTATTTAATTTCTAGATAGATCGTTAAGGTATAGTGGTTTCTTCAATGAACTTTTATTGCTAATGTTATGCAACTTCCATTTTTATTTTTATTGAACATCAATTTTTATTCAATTTCCTTTTCCATTCAACTTCCATTTTTATCTAATTTCCAAATAGATCGTTAAGGTAAGTCGTTTCTTGAAGGAACTTCCATTGTTAATTTTATGCAACTTTCATTTTTATTTTTATTCAACTTCCATTTTTATTCAATTTAATTTTCTATTCAACTTCCTTTTTTATTTAATTTCCAAATAGATCGTTAAGGTATAGTGGTTTCTTGAATAAACTTCCATTGTTAATTTTATACAACTTCCATTTTTATTTTTATTCAACTTCCATTTTTATTCAATTTCCTTTTCTATTCAACTTCCTTTTTTTATTTAATTTCGAAATAGATCGTTAAGATATAGTGGTTTCTTGAATGAACTTCCCTTTTTATTTTTATTCAACTTGCATTTGTATTCAATTTCCTTTTCTATTCAACTTCATTTTTTATTTAATTTCCAAATGGATCGTTAAGGTATAGTGGTTTCTTCAATGAACTTTTATTTCTAATTTTATGCAACTTCCTTTTTGATTTTTATTGAACAACAATTTTTATTCAATTTCTTTTTCCATTCAACTTTCATTTTTATTTAATTTCCAAATAGATCGTTACGGTATGGTCGTTTTCTTGAATGAACTTCCATTTTTATTTTATGCAACTTCCATTTTTATTTTTATTCGACTTCCATTTTTATTCAATTTCCTTTTCTATTCAACTTCCTTTTTTTATTTAATTTTGAAATAGATCGTTAAGGTATAGCGGTTTCTTGAATGAACTTCCATTTTTATTTTTATTCAACTTCCATTCGTATTCAATTTCCTTTTCTATTCAACTTCCTTTTTTATTTAATTTCCAGATAGATCATTAAGGTATAGTGGTTTCTTCAATGAACTTTTCTTGCTAATTTTATGCAACTTCCATTTTTATTTTTATGTAACATCAATTTTTATTCAATTTCCTTTTCTATTCAACTTCCTTTTTTATTTAATTTCCAAATAGATCGTTAAGGTATATATAGCGACCCCGGTCTTTTCCTTTAGATTGTTGTATCCGGACTTAAGTTCCGTGGATCCAGGCATTGTGTATTGTTGTTGTTGTCCTTTAATTCTTTATTTTGAGTTATGGGTTGAGTTGGGCAGGTTTGTTACGGGTTGGTTGGGTTGGAAACCAAGTGTTGCTGTCCAGATTTTTGGACCTTCGCTCGAGCGAGGAGTTGGTCGCTCGAGCGAGCTGCTGTTTTTGTTCTTCGCTCGAGCCAGGGTTTGGTCGCTCGAGCGAGAGTCTGCGTCTGGGCTTAGGACCTGAGAGATGTGTTTCTTGGCTCGAGCGAGAATTTCTTCGCTCGAGCGAGCGAGGTGTATGTTTTCGAGTTCGTCGCTCGAGCGAGCTTCTGGGTTGCAGACCTGAAGCATCGAGTTTTTGGCTCGAGCGAGCTTTTCTTCGCTCGAGCGTGGATTTTTGTGTCTGGTCGCTCGAGCGACCATGTCTTCGCTCGAGCGAGCCTGTTCAGTTTAAATAGGCAGCAGCGGGTTTTTTAATCAGTTTTCTATCTCTTTTTGTTTCGAAACCCTAGGTCCGACCATTCTCTCTCCCTACACACCTTCTACCCTAGGTTTCATCTAGTTTTAGGGTGTTTCTACCCTAGATCCTTTATTAAAAAGTTAGAGTGGGTCGAGGGCTTCAGTTTAATCTGAGCTTTTGGTGGGTTGGAGCACTTTGGAGTTTGGGGCTTCATCTTCGTCTTCTCTTTTTGAGTTATTTCTTCGAGGTAGGGATTTCCTATTCCATTTATACGCTTTAATCCTAAGTGGTGGTATTTTGGTATGTGGGGTAGTTTGGTAATTTTGGGAGAAACCTTAGGTTTTGTCATAGATTAATTTATATAATTTAATTAAAGGGAAGATTGTGATTATTGGTTAAATTCATGAGATTGGGGAATTTAGTGGTTTAATGATGTATTTGGTAGTTTAAATACTACCTTTGAGAATATTGAAATTACATTTATTGTATATCCAGTTATTTCTTGCTTAGAAATAATTATTTTGGGCTATCGGTGGAAGATAGCCATTGATTGTTGTAGACCTTGCATGCGGCTTAGGTATAACTGAAATTGAGTCAATTGTTTGACTGTTGAGTTAATACAGAACATTCGTGTATTAATTATGTGTATTATATGGCAAGTATTGATTATGTTGCATATGCATTTGGTTTTGGAGGAGATAGGGGATGAACTCCACGGTTTAGGGGAAGATAGGGGATGGACCTCTAAAACCGGACTTGTTTGGGAGGAGATAGGGGAGGACTCCAGTAGCATCACTTATGTGTGTGCTTAATTATAATAGAATATTTCTATTTGTTGTTGATATGATACATCACCACAGTGTATCAGTTGGGAAGTAAGGAAGTGAATTTGATTGAGATTGGTATAACACCAGCATGTGTGTTATTATGTTATGAGAAAGGTTTAACCTGATTTGTTATCCTTGTTGAGTTGTTTGGCCAGGTTTTTGAGCCATGACTGTATAAATGGAAAGTAAAAGTGTCATAGACCCGTGTCATAGACAACGTAGGCGTTTGTGTCGATGAATTGTAAATTGATTATCTTGTGTTAACCATGTATCGGGTTGCTACCGGCTTTAGTTAATTCTATTATGCTTGGTTTAGTATTTCTCTACTGGGCTGTGGCTCACCCTATATGGGAACTTCATTTTCAGGTTCAGGTGGTTCACTACTCCAAGGACTTAGCTTGTGAGGATTTGGACTTGAAGACTTGTTTTATTTTGTTTAGTTGTTTTATTTGATATTAGTAAACATTTCAAGCCCAGGGCTTTATTTGTTTTGAGTTAGAACTCATGAATTGTGTCCAAGTTGTGGCTTGGCAAGATGTAAGCCCGTAGGGCATTTATTTTGATGTTTTATTTCGCAAACTCTGATGATTTAAATAATATAATGTTTTTTCTTTTAATAATGCATGCCTTGTTTTATATTAATGGGTTTAATTTTGAGGGCGTGACAATTGGTATCAGAGCGTACCGGGTTTGAATACTTTGGGTACGTGGGAAGTGATTATTATCACAATGGGTTCGTCTCGTTTGATAGAGACTTAGTGTAATTGATTACATGCTTATATGATAACATGTTTATGTATTATGTGGGTATGGAATGTAGTTCCTAGGATGTTGATTGGATCCTTGAGTCTCTGAAAGTCTTGTTGGAAAGGCACTTGATCAATGTTGTTTCCAACCGGAACTTTAGTGGCGCCTCGGGACTATCATTATCCAGGAATGAAATTCGTAGGTGCTTATGTTGATTATTGCTACGTGGTGTGATTTATTGTTGTCCAATGTATGTAGGACGTGAGTGTTATAATTTTTGGCACATTATTTAGAGTTGCTAACGTCTTTATTTCCTTTATTAGGATGTCAGGACGAGGACGAGGTCGTGGTAGGCGTGGTAGGCAGGCCAGGCAGGAAGTGCCTATACCGGAGGAAATTCTCGGCAGTTCAGGAGGGTGTTGGCCAGGCCAATGTGGCCGAGCCAGTAGGACAGCAGTTTATGGGCGCTTTGGCCCAAGGGATAGCAGGGGCATTTCAGGCGTCAGTTGACATTCTGAGGGCTGCGAATCCAGCCCAGGCTGTTGTTGCTGCAGATACAGGACCTTCTTTTCTGAAGAGGGATTCTTCCGGTCTCACCGGACGAATTTTTAGGTGATACCTAGCGAGCCGCTTAAGGCAGACGAATGGC
>JAPPVO010005557.1:0-11928 GCA_030407325.1 Camellia japonica | reverse complement strand
GCGACTAAAGTTTTTTTTAGTCGCCAAAACCTATAGATTTCGCGACTAAATGGTTTTTAGTCGCCAAAAACCGTGCCTTTAGCTACTAAAATTTTTTCAGTCGCTACAACTACTATATTCGGCGACTAAACCGACTTTTAGTCGCCAAAAGGCCTACATTCGGCGACTAAAGTGCTTTAGTCGGCAAAAGTGCTTAGGTTTGGCGACAAAACTGATTTTAGTCGCCATTTCTACTACTTTCAGCGACGAAAATGCTTTTTTTAGTCGCCAATTGTGCATTTTCTTGTAGTGTGTTAGAAACTTCATCTTTCTTAATATATAGTGGCGCTGTTTGGGAAGAGGTATGTGAGGCTAAAATGAGAAATAAGCAAAAAAGCGGCCCTGTTCACAGTTTTTCAGAAAAAAAAAAAAAACAAAAAAAAAAAAGCTCTGCGCTTACACTGTCACAGCCGGAAATTGGTACATCAACGGCAAAATTATCATTTTGCCCCTTTATATCAATTTAAAAAATAAAAAGTTAGGGATAAATTTGTCATTTTAAATTTAAACATCATTTCAACACATTTTCCAATACAAGAACTCAACTAAAAATTCATCTCATCTTCCCAAACACAAAACTAAAATAGCCTACTAAAATAGCCAAAAAACCAAATAGCCTACTAAAATAGCCACTTTCCAAACGAGGCCAATATAGATTATCAATTAAATTAAGCCAAATTAATACAATTGAAATTACATAATCAAACACATGAAAGCAAATCAGTGGATATAATATAATTTGCTTATTTTCTTATCTACAAATAGAACGAGGGGCGGAGAAAAACAAAATCAAATACAAAAAACAAAATATATATATATATATATATATTGAAATGACAATCAATTCTCGACATTGTATATCTCCCAACAAAGAAACTCACTTGCAGTTGAGCAAGCTTTGCCTTTCAGCTTACGTATACGTTTAAATGACACAATTATCCACTATGAATCTCTCTTTTTCTTTTTTTTAATAGCTTGTTATTCAGCCTACTAGATCAATTAATCTGGAGATTAATTTCACCATCTATTAACGGATGACCAATTAAAGTAGTGCAAAACCCGTTATAAACTACTCTTTAGAAATTGGTTGCAAATGATACAATTATCCTCGATCAATCTCCCTACAACACTTCCCTCTTCAATTCTCAATCTGTTACTATACCTATTCCACAGGTGTACTTGTTTGCACCACATTTTATTTTTCCGTCGATTGTGACTTATTAATTACAGCTAAGTTCTAGTATAGTCTATCGATTGAAATCATAACTATTTTTAAAGAATAATCTTGACTATATTTGTTTTTATTGTTATTATTTCTGTTGACAGACATACTAACGTAGCATGACAAATGTGTTAAGGATGTGGCATGATGACATGTTAAATGGAGGGTCAAAAAGATAGCAATTGCAGCAATTTAAAAGTTAGTTGCTGAGATCAAGGAGTCAAAATCAAATCAAGTACCAAATCTGTAAAATGGTTCCTATCAAACATAAGATATGGATAATGTTGAGAAAATCATGGACTTATTGAGGAAATCGTGGGTTTAGATTATCACTTTCTCTTATGTGGTTGAGCCTATAAATAGACTAAGAGAGATACAAAAATCAATCAATCAACAACCCTCAAATCACATTGGTGAAGAAGTATTTAGGAGTAGTTTTAAAGTAGACATTTTAGGAGTAAATTAAACAAGTAATTTTTTCAACCCCCAATTTCTCTTCTTTTTGTCAATTGTTGTATTTACTTATAAGGTAGCATTTAGTAACGTTTATGTTTTTTTGTTTATGTTTATAAAATTTTATAAATTGGTTTTTGTTTATTTTTAAAAAAACATAAATTACAAAAGTTTTGGTTTGAACAAAATGTTTGAAAAATTTTGAAAATAAAAACTAAAAAAATGTTTGCTCAGACCTAAAATATTTATATTTATTTTTTATTATTTATGACAATGGGATCATATACATTATAATTGGAAAAAAAAAAATTAATTGAAAAAAAAATTTATTAGTCAAATTTTTAGATTTCTGTTTAAAAATCAACGTAAACTCATTTTTTGAGTTTACGTTTTTTTCTTAAATTTACAAACTGAGACAACCATTTATAAATCAAAAAAATTATCAAATAAGTTTTTATGACAGTTTTTTAAATTTTCATAAATATGAATCGAAAACGAAATGGTTACTAAACAGGTCCTTAATTTTTGTATTCTTGTTTAAGTTCTTATAACTAGTGATAAATGACTATTTATTCGAATTAATATATATTCTGTTATGTTCAATCTCTTCTTTACTTGATTACCTCTGAAAAAGTTCTTAATTTGTTTAAAGTATAAAACTTAATCACAAAATCTAATATTTTATATTTATTTAAAATTTATTTAAGTCTGTTGATCGATTACTATCGATTGGGTTGCTAATAGTACCCCCCATAAGTTTCCCTACTCAGTTGATGCAACTTGGCTTCAACCCATTTTGAATAAATCCGATAAATCCGTTTTGCCAAAAAAAAAAAAACCCCTACCCGATTCCAGTCTGCTAGCTAAAACGAATCCGGATCCTCGGTGCCCCTTTCCTGCGGCATAACCCTGTAGCCCCCAAAACGACGTCGTTTTGGGGGCTTTTTTTTTTTTTCTTTCTTTTCTTCTTCTTTCTTACTGATAACTCTCTCTCTCTTCTCTCTCTCTCACTGATAACTTCAAGCCAACATTTCAGCAAAAAACCTAAAAGACATCAGGTTCTTCGGCAAGATGAAGGTCTACGCCGTCATCTCCATCACCGGCGGCCCTTCAACGGGCCATAAGTTGGAGTTTAGGACCTCAGTGGACTACGAAAGAGACAAATCCCAAATGGAAGAACACTCGCATGGTGGAGAGAAGAACCTGATGCCCCTTTTGATGTGTGAGTGGGTGGTGCTCTTTTCTCAACTGTAGATCTCTATCTCTCTCTCTCTCTCTCTCTCTCTCTCTCTCTATCGCTTCTTGGTTTCTACTCTCTGCTATATCCGATATTTTCTTTCTTTCTTGGCCTCATTTTTCTCTCCCATTTTCTCACAAAAGAAAATCTTTACAGGAGGGTGAAGGTTTGTACTACTGGGTTCGACTGATTTTTCATTTTTGGGTTTTGTTTCTCTTGATCCAACTTTTTTCTTGATTTTTTTTTTTTGTCTCTTTCTTTCCTTCAGATTTTCTTTCTTTTGTGGGTTTTGTTTGCAGTTTGATTCGATAACAGAGGGGAGGGGAGGGGAGGGGAGGGGAAGAAGAGAGAGAGGAAGGGAGAAGAAGAGGTTGCAGAAGAGCCTGATTGAATAAATTTGAAGTCATCCAAGTAAATTTGAAGTCATCCAAGTATGTTGAATCACAATCAGACACTCTTTGAGAGCCTGATTGAACAAGGAAAGAACAAAATCGGCACAGAATTAAAGCCATAAGCGAAGGCTTTAATTAAATACAGATATATGGTCGAATAGAAGCTCGAAATCGGCTAACTAAAAGAGGATTAAACAAAACCCACTCTTTGGGATATGATCACACTACAAACCAAAACATTTTCAAAACATTTCAGATCTGAACCAATTTTTGTTCAGATCTGAGCATCTCAATTGGTTCAGAAAATTGAAATCAAAACTACAAAATGTTTTGAACAGAGCACAGCATCTGAACCAATTTGGGTCGATGATTGTAATGAGAGAGAGAGAGAGAGAGTTATCTGTGTGAGAGAGAGAGAGAGTTATCAGTAAGAAAGAAGAAGAAAAGAAAAGAAAAAAAAAAAAAAAAAAAGCCCCCAAAACGACGTCCTTTTGGGGGCTACAGGGTTGTGCCGCAGGAAAGGGGCACCGAGGATCCGGATTCGGCTAAAACGCCATTGGTGGCAAGACAGTGAAATTTAAATGTGTACTACCCGTCCTGTTTCCATTGTCCAAACCACCCTCGAAACCAAGTATGGTCCATTATGCCCCCACCTATTCTCATCCAAATTGGATTCAAATTCCTCATACAGAAGCAAGTATTTTTGTCAAAAACAGGCACTGCATTGTGTTGGAAAATGGTTTGGAAAATTCTGGGTAAAATCAGAATTTTTTTCTAACTTTGGTCTAATTTTTAGGTGGGCCCCATGCGTCGATTTTCGCGAGTCAAAGTGGTAACGCATTCTATGCCGCGTTATGATTCGCGTGGTATATTTGGTTGCTCAAAACCATTACCGAGTGAATGGAAAATTGAAGCCAAAGTATGCTCCATGGAAATGGAATTTTGGTGGAAAATTCTTAAAGTTTTGAATAAGGCTTGTCCCACATTGATTCGGTGAGAAGTTTTGAATGGGTTTATAAGGCTTGGGTTTGATACTTGGGGTGTGCTCCAAGGGGTACCCAAGTGTTTTAGAGAGGGAGGTTATGGGCAAAATGTGCTAGACCCATTGGACCCAAAAATCACCACGCGCCGCCTTCCGTCCAGGTTGGGCGCGGGTGCGTGGTATGTGGTTGGGTTGGGATTGTTCAGGCCCAATACTAATCTTTTTGGGTCAAAAATATTTGAATTTAATTTTATGTTTGGTAAAATAAAATTCAGAAATAAACTGGTCCGGTTTTACCGTACACCCAAACAGGGCCCTTCTCGGTTTTTATCTGTTTGAATTGTGAACCCAACAGATTCAAATCTGTTTAAATTCAAAACCAAACAGGTTTCATACCTGTTCAAATAGGTTTGCACCTGTTTAATTCAAAATCTGCAGCCACCAATCCATCTATAAATAGGACAACCCTCATTTGGATTTTGTAACTCTAATTTTCGTCCTTCATAATTCTGCAAACATTCTCTTCATATTGCTGCATTATTTTCTTCTGTGAGAGAGTATAAACACTTAGTGTGTTCGTTGGGCAAACAATTTATAGTGCTGCTATTGTTTATAGTAGATCATTTTATCCTCGGAGATAGACGTCCAAATTCTGAAAGCACCGAGGAGATGACGAATCTGTCTTAAGGACACAGTGTCAAACACTGGACTTGATCAGATTATTATTCAAGAATTAATCAAGTAAGTTATTTAATTTATTTTTGGTGTTATTTTTATTTAAATCAGATTTTATTAAATCAGATTTTAATTTTGTTTTTGTAGCAAAATAAAATCTATTTTTATTTATTTAATTTTTATTTCTAGTTTGATTTTTGTAATCAAACAAATTCTCTCATTTCCTTTATTTCTTTTATATTCTGTTTGCCATTTAGTACCCCAACAGAATTAATTCATTTAAATACAGTAAAGATTGTCCAACACATTGTTCAATCTAGTCCAGCTCCCAGTGGCATCAATGCTCTGCGCTTTGATTGAATTCCTCAACCCAGAAAAGTCCTTCAATGTTATGAAATCCATGTCCAAGTCAACACCTCCATACTTGTATAGAATCACGAGTCTGATCAAGTTAGACAGGTTCTGAGCCGATGGAATTTCACCTCAATCTTGTTCACCGCTCTTGATTCTATCAAACCAAGATAGAGCCGGTGTGTCACCTCAATCCTTGTTAACCGTGTTTTCTTAAAAATCCCCAATCTTTATTGATCAGTGACATTGAAAGGAAGCACCAAAAGTGTATATTCTGTTTCTGTGTCTTCTTCTTGAGCTTGTTGTTTCACCAAAAGTGGGACTTCATGGGTTGAATAGCTTGACATCAATTTTTGTGGGTTGTCATGAGTGGTATGGAGTGAGAGATCGGAGATGGAAGTATTGGAAGAAATGATGATCGAGTAGATTGTGGCGACGGAGATGGTGGAGAGAAAGATGGGCAATTCGGCATGGCCAAGTCTCCAGGATCGAACATTTTTAGAGCAAATTGAACTGCTTGTCCTTCTCAACTGTGGCAAGAACTTGGAAGGAAGAGAAGGCATAAGATTGAGACATGGGCCTGTTGAAGTTTTGATCATATGTTGTTTATTTGTTTAGTCTGTTCTGTTTTGGCTGTGTTTGATCAACTGGTATGAGATTTGAATATCTGAAAACGTGTTTCTGGTAAAACTAAAGAGAGATGGTACTTCAGGGGAAATTTCTGACACTTCATAGAGCTTTTACAATTTCTACAATTTGAATAGCTTGATTTGAATATTTGTGTTTGACGAGTGATTAATTATTCAGCATAGTGGTAGTACTCAAAGCTAAACCAAAATGATATATTAATTAATTAATCAGACAAGAAAGGAAAATCAAAAGCTCATTTATTACACAAAAACGGAACACACAGTTTCACAAAAAAACAAAACAAAAGGTGTGGAATGCTCAACAGAATCCATACTCTGTTTCTACGCTACATTTTTTTTTTTTTTTTTTTGTTAATTTAAAATCAGCTAGATCCATTGTTCTCCTCATGGTCGCCTATTTCAGAAACACCAGCAACCAATCTAAAATCATAGATGAAATCAAGAAAATAGAACAAGAAAAAAAGAACAGGGCAGCAAGAAACATGGGAATCGGACCGAAGATCCAAAGAAACAGAGGGAATGAGAAGTAGAATGCTCCGAGACCCAATGACCAGAAATAGCTTCCCCTGTTCACCGTCCTCCCCACATACTCTGGCGTCAAATGGGGGTAATGGCGGTGACAATCATGGTGGAGACTCATTTTTTTTAAAGGGACGTTGATGAGTATGCTGGCATGACTAGAGTACCTGACGGATTGGACACTGAATAAGAATGCAATGAGGAAGCAGACTAGTATGCAGAAGAATTTTATGGAGAATTTGAGCTCGGTTCGGTCTCCGAAGACAAATCTGCCAGCGACTGAGTGCTGGCTGTGTTGGTCATGAGGAGGGCGACGAGAGAGCTGAGCGTGATTGCCATTGATGCCATCCCATACTTCGATGCGTCCTGCTGTTATTCATATGCCATGCAATTTTCAGATTACAATCCATCACAATTACAGTTAGATTCGGTATTTTTTGTGTTTCATATAATCAGCCAATTTTCCGTTTTTTGTGAAGTAATATTTTACCAATACCAGTTCACCATCACTATCACCCACCACCATCCCTACTAACAAAATTTTTATATGAATTTTTTATTTATATATCATTTCTCTAAAAAAAAAAAAACTGTATTCATCATCACAATAGTACTACACTTGCCATATTATTCTCATTCATATTCAATCATTAATTAATAATTGTAAAACATGTCTTTTATTTTTTTTAAACAATTTTAGTGGTATCAATTTATAACAAACTCTCCAAAAAAGTTGTATCAACTATACAATTCAAATTTTTCTTCAAAGTTGAGTAGGTTTAATTGCCTAGCACCACCAATGGCCATGCCACTAATACAACTACAACCATAAAATATTAATTTTAAGGTCACAATACACTAGCCTCGAGAAGAAGAAGAAAAATTAGTTTTAAGGTCGCAACACAGTATGTTCAATTGCAGCACAGTATGTTCAATTGCCTATATAATTTCTTTTTCTTTTTTTAAAGTTGAGTTGGTTCAATTTGCATAGCTCCAGAATTGGCCATGTCACTAATACAACCATAACACATTAGTTTTAAGGTCAGTAGCCTCAAGAAGAAGAAGAAAAAATTAGTAGAAATCATTTTCTACCAAAACAAACAATGAGATGATGATTTCAAATTATAAGTTGTAATGGACCTGCATCATAGCGCGAACCCAGAAGTGGCGGTTGATGGCATTGATGCCAATGAAGGTGCGTGCGTTATGGGTAGTTGATAATCTGATAGAGGAGCCAGATGTGGTAAGCCACCATTATCAGTAGTCCTGCTGGTACTAACATGTAATCAAGTACCTCTTTCTCCATTGATAAGGAAAGTAAATTGTTAGCAGGTATTTTAATATTATAATGTGTTTTTGTCTTCCTCTAAGTCTTTCTAGTCTCCATGACTTCCAAGCTAAGTCTCCTATCCATTCCTTCCAAAGTAAGCTTTCTTGGTCTTGGTCAAGTCCAGGTAACTTATCCACCAAGACAATTGCCTAACTAGTTTTCATTTCCAGATATATATATTGAACTTAGTCATATCTTAAAAAAATATACGAGAGAAGAAGTGTTTATTCCTTAGAAGTTTTGTTCCTTTGTCTAGTGTGAGATTATCAGGCAAATAAAAAGGGTGTGTGTGATAAAGCTTTGGGTTTATCCAATTGTGCAGTATTGGTGAACCATACGACTTAGTCGGGCTGTTGTATCCTGGGGGGACAAGTCAAGGTTTTTCTGCTGCACCGGTGTGAAGCTTTGCCTAACCGCAAAGGGCTTGAATCTCCTTAAAGAGAGCGAATTTCCCGCGCCTCAGCCCTTATATTAATTGTTGTAACTTTTATTTTGTGTATTTTCTGGTGTTTTATTTGTAATTATCACCAACAATTTTAAGGAGATTCAACTAGCAAAAGTTCATGGAGCCAATACTGGAGAAGCCCAACGAGAATACCGGCGATCTCAACAAGCCCTTCCGGTTCAAGGGAGCTCATTTCAAGAGATGGAAAGACAAGGTGCTTTTCTACCTCAATCTCCTCAAGGTGGCGTATATCCTGACTGAGAAAAATCCAAACAAAGTCCCCACTGAAGAGATGACCGATGAGGAGTATGCTGCTCATCTTGAAAAAATCGAAAAATACAACACAGATGAGTATAAATGTCGATACTATCTTTTGAATTGTCTTTCAGATCAATTTTATGATTATTATGATACTACTTACACCACTGCCAAAAATTTGGAAAGTCTTGCAGAACAAATATGACACTGAAGAGGCAGGCGCTAAAAAATATGCTGCAAGCCGTTTTTTCCGCTATCAGATGACAGATGGAAAATCAGTGGTGGAGCAAGTTCAAGATTTTCAGATGTTAGTAGCTGAAGTTAGATCTGAAGGCATTAAAATTGGAGACAATCTTGTTGTAGCAGGTATTGTTGACAAACTTCCATCATCTTGGAGGGAGTTCCAGAAGTCGATGTGTCACAAGCAAAAAGAGACGTCCTTGGAGACTCTAATCACACGGATTCGGGTGGAGGAGGAAGCACGAGGACAAGATGCGCTTATGACACAAGAGCATTCCACTGCAAAGGTAAATTTAACTTCTGGAAATACTTTACCTAAAGGTTGATTTCATAAAAATAGTCACTTGAAGCCAGTTAAGAAAATTTGGAAAAATACTGGAAGGCCACAAAATAAAAATTACCCGAGGCAAAAGAAATGGAACCAAGAACCCCCTTCACAAGATTTGACAAACGTGACATGTTTTGTGTGTGGCAAAAGTGGGCATATTGCTCAAACTTGCAAATTTCGGAAACAACAGTCTCGACCACAGGCTAATGTTACCGAGGAACCATTTGTGGCTATGATCACAGATATTTTTATGATTCAATCTGTGGAAGGGTGGTGGGCAGACTCTGGTGCCAATAGGCATGTCTGCTATGATAAAAATTGGTTCAAAGAGTTCACTCATTTTAATGAGGAGAGGACTGTTATGCTTGGTGACTCCAGTTTAACCAAGGTGCTCGGGTGTGGGGATGTTGAGCTGAATTTTACCTCTGGACGTGTGCTTGTTTTAAAAGATGTGTTGTACACACCGTCCATGAGAAAAAATTTGATGTCAAGTTATTTGCTCAACAAAGCCGGTTTCAAACAGACTATTGAATCTCACCAATATGTAATCACTAAAAAAGGCATATTTGTGGGAAAAGAGTATGCCTGTGATGGAATGTTTAAATTAAATGTTGAGAATAAGAAAGCACATGTTTCTGTTTACATGCTGTCTTCTATGAATTTTTGGCATGCTCGTCTGTGTCATATTAATAGCCGATATGTGGGAGTCATGAGTAGTTTAGGATTAATTCCCAGACTAACAAACAAGTTTGAGAAATGTGAAGTTTGCAGTCAAGCAAAAATAACTAAAAGGCCTCATAAAAGTGTGGTGAGAAATACTGAATTGTTAGAATTAATTCACACTGATTTATGTGAATTTGAAGGAATTTTAACACGTGGTGGAAATAGATATTTTATCACTTTTATTGATGATTTTTTAAAATACACTTATGTATACTTGTTGAAAAATAAAAGTGATGCTTTTGAAAAATTTAAAGAATTCCTTCTTGAAGTTGAAAATCAATTCGGTAAAAAGATTAAAAGATATAGAAGTGATAGAGGCCGGGAGTATGAATCTTTTGGATTCAACTCGTTTGCTCAGTCTTTGGGAATAATCCATGAAACTACTCCACCATATTCACCTGCATCTAATGGTGTAGCAGAAAGGAAAAATAGAACTTTAATGGATTTAACAAATGCTATGCTAATTGAAGCAAGTGCTCCCTCAAATTTGTGGGGAGAAGCAATTTTAACTGCATGTTATGTTATGAATAGAGTGCCACATAAAAAAACAAAAGTTACACTTTTTGAGTTGTGGAAAGGGCATAAGCCAAATTTGAAATATTTGAGGGTTTGGGGTTATCTAGCTTTTGTTAGACTTGTGGACCCTAAAAGACCTAAATTAGTTGTGAAGGCTGCCACTTGTGCTTTTCTTGGATATACAACAACTAGTACAGCCTATAGATTTTTTGATATTGAAAACAAAATAATTTTTGAATCAGGTGATGCAATTTTTCATGAAGAAAATTTTCCTTTTAATCTAAAAATGGTGGGGGTCAAAATTATCAAGAAAATATTTTATCTGAAATTGATTCCTCTACTCCTCTTTTACAAAACCAAGATCCTATAGTTTTTGAACCTAGACGGAGTAAAAGAGCCAGATTAGAAAAAGATTTTGGCCCTGATTATCATGTTTTTAATGTGGAGGAAACTCCATTAACTTTACAAGAAGCTTTGGCATCTCCTGACTCTGTTTTTTGGAACGAGGCTATAAATGATGAGATGGAATCATTATTATCCAATAAAACTTGGGTATTAGTAGATTTACCACCAGGTTGTAAAACTATTGGCTGTAAATGGGTTTTAAGAAAAAACTTAAACCGAATGGAACTATTGATAAATATAAAGCAAGGCTTGTTGCAAAAGGTTTTAAACAACAAGCAGATCTTGACTTTTTTGATACATTTTTCTCCAGTTACTAGAGTTACATCCATTAGATTATTAATTGCAGTGGCTGCAATTCATGATCTAAAAATTCATCAAATGGATGTTAAAACAGCCTTTTTAAATGGAGACTTAGGTGAAGAAATCTATATGGATCAACCTGAGGGTTTTATGGAACCCGGTCAAGAAAGCAAAGTGTGCAAGCTAGTTAAATCCCTCTATGGCTTAAAACAGGCCCCTAAACAGTGGCATGAGAAATTTGATTCCTGCATGATTGAGAATGGCTATAAAACGAATGAATGTGATAAATGCATTTACTATAAATCTGAAGAAAATTCACATGTCATTATTAGCCTCTATGTGGATGATCTACTTATATTTGACTCTAATTTGCATATCATCGTGGAAACTAAAAATATGCTTAGTAGCCATTTTGATATGAAAGATTTTGGTGATGCTAATTATATTTTAGGAATGAAAATTACCAAAACCTGTGATGGTATATTTCTTATCAGTCGCATTATGTTGAGAAAATTTGAGAAAAATATAATTTTTATAACTGCAAGCATGTTCTTACTCCTTTTGATCCTCATGTGCATTTATTTCCTATTGAAAATGATGAGGATGTTATTAATAAAAAGGAATATGCTAGTATGATTGGTAGCTTGCGTTATGCGACTGACTGTATTAGACCTGACATTGCCTATGCAGTTGGAGTACTTAGCAGGTTTACTAGCAAGCCTGGCAGTGATCACTGGCTAGCCATTGAGCGTATTATGAAATATTTATCTGGTACTATAAAATATGGCTTGTTTTATAATAAGTATCCTGCAGTACTTGAAGGTTACAGTGATGCCGATTGGAATACCTTGTCAGGTGATTCA
>JAPPVO010005556.1:0-23517 GCA_030407325.1 Camellia japonica | reverse complement strand
CCACAAATTTCAACAAGTGTTAAACAATGATTTCGGTTTAACTTCAACTTGTAAACTTTTCTCAAGTTTCAACAAGTGTTAAACAATGATTTCGGTTTAACTTCAACTTGTAAATTGTCCACAAATTTCAACAAGTGTTAAACAATGATTTCGGTTTAAGTTCAACTTGTAAACTTTTCTCAAGTTTCAACAAGTGTTAAACAATGATTTCGGTTTAACTTCAACTTGTAAACTTTTCTCAAGTTTCAACAAGTGTTAAACAATGATTTCGGTTTAACTTCAACTTGTAAATTGTCCACAAATTTCAACAAGTGTTAAACAATGATTTCGGTTTAACTTCAACTTGTAAACTTTTCTCAAGTTTCAACAAGTGTTAAACAATGATTTCGGTTTAACTTCAACTTGTAAATTGTCCACAAATTTCAACAAGTGTTAAATAATGATCTCGGTTTAACTTCAACTTGTAAATTGTCCACAAATTTCAACAAGTGTTAAACAATGATTTCGGTTTAACTTCAACTTGTAAATTGTCCATAAATTTCAACAAGTGTTAAACAATGATTTCGATAAGCTTTTCTCTTCTCGGACTTAATCATCTAGGCCGAGATCTTATCTTCTGGGATCTGGGATCCGAGATCTGGAATCCGGGATCTGCTTACTTGGGCTGAGCTCTTGTCTTCTCATATCCAGTGTTACCTCGGCTTCGCTACGGTGAACCATTTCTCTTCTCTTGTTTGGACGCCTTTGTCCCCGACGTGTCCTCCTCGGCTCTGGCATACTTTTCTATCCTGGCCATCAGCTCCTCCATGCTTTTCAGCAATGTCTTTGCCAGTGATTTTCGAAGCAGGCAGTCATCCTCCAAGCCACTTTTAAACGACATGACCGCCACCTCTTGGTTGCATCCTGGTATTCGGTTGAATACCTCATAATACCTTATGGCATAGGCCCTAAGGCTTTCATCCTCGCCGATCTTCAGGGCCATTAGGGCGTTCACCCTTGATGGCTGTAGCTTGTTTGTCACAAACCTGGCCATGAACATCTCGGCCAGGCCTTCCCAGGTCTTCACACTTCATTTTGGCAGTTTGTGAAACCAGTCCGATGCAATCTCCCCGAATGATGAGGGGAACACCTTGCAGAGCAATGGTTCATTCCCAGTGTACAACGCCATCGCGTTCAGGTATAATCCGACGTGGAAGTTGGTGTAGACACCCCATTTTTGACTGACCTTAAGACTCAGATGTCACCGATTGAGCGCTTGGTGATGTTGCATATTGTGCTCGTCCAGAGGTTTCAGAGTCTCGGCTGTGAGCTTTGCCTCCGAACTTCCGAGCCTTTCTCTGCTTTACCTCGGTTTGCGAACCAGGCTTGGTTTTCTCTGTTTCTCTTCCCAAAGGGAGGGAGAGGTCTCGTAGACCATCTCTCAGTGGCCGTGGGCTACATTTCGTGGTCGTCGGCCATTTTGCCCATTTTGGAGCCCGGTTCCCGGTTTTCGGAGCCGTTAGGCCGAGTGCCCCGGTTCGGGACCGCTTAACCACCTCCGTTTGCCCCGGTTTTTGGCATGCATCTTATTTCCTCCCTTTTAAGGGACACTGTGGTCCGAAAGACCAACTTCGTGGTCGAACACCATTCCCGGTGCTTAACAGTCGTTTTTCGGGGCCCCGGGCTGCGCGTTTCGGCCCCCGAACCTTCATTTTGCATCGGTTTGCGTTCATTTTTGGCAGGAACCTCTGTTTCATCACTAGGAAGGTCGTAGAAGGGTGGGAGGCCACTAATTGTTCCGGCAACCAGTTATATTTCCTCATCGCCCTCCGTCGCCCGTTTTTCTCACTTGAAAGCCAATGTTGACCACCCTAAGGCCACTTTTTCCAGCTCTAAACCACATATTTGTGTTGTACACACCTAGGAGGCCACCAATATCATATGGTCGGCTAGTAATTGTGTTTGACCCTTTTGAACCCCTCCTAAAAATGGCATTTTCTCTCTCCTGGTTCACTTTCTCCAGTTTTTGACCACATAGTTATGTTGTGCACACATGGGAGGCCACTAATATGGCATGGCCGGCCACTAATCTTCATTGACCTTTTTGACCCTTGGCCGGCCGGCCATGGGGAAGGCCGGCCGGCCACCTAAGCCCAAGAAAACTGGCTGGCCATGATCCTCAGGGTTGGTACATTACAAATCTGTATTCCTTTTTCCCATATTTTGTATCCGGGAGAGGGTTGCCATTTTGGGGGGAAACTTGAGTTGTTTCCCCCCCTTTTTTTCCCCCTCTTTTTGCCTATATAAGCCAGCCTCCAGGTCTGGTTTTAGGGTTGAAAAAAATTGCTTCAAGCTTGCATTACACCCCTCCCCCTATCTCTATACTTCCAAGCTTCAAACATCCAAGTTCCTACACCATTTCTTCACCACCACCTAGCACCACACCACCACTCCATTCCAGCAGCTAGGAGGGTCTTCTCAGAGGCTAAGAGGCAGCATTTCTTGGTCCAAGAGGCAGCAAAGAGTTAGTCTACAAGGGTGAGTTGTTTTCTCCCTCTTTTGAGCTCATTTTTGCACTATTTCTTAGCCCTTCTTGCTTATACTTTTGAGCTCCGGCCATAACTGAAAATGGCATTTTTTTGAGCTCTATTCCATGTTTCATGAAGGACCTCTCACTGTTTGAGCCCCCCATTTTGCACTTGCTTCATTATCCCTCTTGTATGCCTATTTCTTGTGTAGCATTTTAGGCTTATGTGTAATCTGTTTTGAGCATGTTGTAAACTGTAAATAGGCTTATTTTGAGCCCTTATCCAACATTGTAGAAGGGATCATCACTGTTTGAGTCCTCCATGTGCTACTTGCTTTGATATCCATGTTTTAGCCCCATTTTTGCATGATTCATTAGCCCTTTGAGCTTCTATTTTTGGACTTTGGTCCGAACTGAAAATGGCCTTTTTTTGACCACCTCTCCATGTTTTATTCAGGGTCTATTGCTGTTTGGAGCATAATTTGTATACTTTGTGTTGTAGCCTCTCTTTTAGGCCATATCTTGCATTGCATTTTGAGTATAGTTGTACACTGTTTTGGGCTCGGCCATCAACTGTAAAAATTTATATTTTGGGCCCCTCTTAAACATTGTTGAAGGGCCCTTACCTGTTTGAGACAAGCATGTATCAGTTGCTTCTTTATCTCCATTTTGGCCCTTATTTTGCATAGCATTTTGAGCATACTTGTATCTGTTTTTGGGGTTTGTCATAAACTTTAAAACATCATATTTTTGGCTCCTCTTCAATATTGTAGAAGGCCCCTTCTCTGTTCGGGGCCAGCATCTGTGAGTTACTTCAATATCTTGCTTTCGGTGCTGTTTTTGGCATGCTAGTTTAGCCCCACTTGCGTTCGCTGTTTAGCCTTTCTTAGAACTGTAAACATGCTTTTTTTGGGGCTTCCTTGCTTCTGTCTTTACACTCCATGTTCAAATAATGCATGCATTGCATAGCTATAGGCCATTTCATGCGCCAAATTTCATGTTTCGGGATTCGTCCCATGCATCGGGTACCATTTTGCCATGTTTCGGGGCTGTTTTGCATCTCATTTTGCCTCTGAAATTTGCATGATAGTATGCCACATTCCATGCTTTGCCATGTCATGTTAGAGTGGCATTCCGTGCCGTAGGTCCGGTCCTCGGTTTGCGTGCACGTGTGCACGCATCTCGAGTTGTCTCATTTTCATCTAATGGCCTCTTACGTAAGTGTGGCTGAGGTCCACTTGTGTTAGTGTAAGTCCATATTGCATTGCGCATGCCATTTCATTCCATAGCGTTGTGTATGCTAGGTTGTATATTAGCGCATTGTGTATGCCATATTACCTCGTGCATCGTGTATGCCATTTCATAGCATGTTGCATTTTAGGATGTATCTTAGTTGCATTTCATGCATGTCATGCATATTGCATTGTGTTCGGGATAGGGGTTAGCTCGAGTACGGGAAACGAGGTACGTTTCGTACTCCGAGTGACGGAACGTGTCTCAATTCCCCAGTCACCGACACTCTGGATCATCCATGATGGAGTTAGGTTTTGTTGTGTTTTCATGTGCATTCATTCCATATTGAATTGTGCAAATCGACTCCTCGACCATCATGCATCGAGATGCGTGATTGGTGGCACGAGGATCGAAGCATGCATACATTTGTGAAAATATATTGCTATGCCCCTTTCCTGCTCTCTGTTGCAGCAAAATCAAGAATCAGCAGTCTTCCGAGGCTTGGCGCGCTTTCCAAGAACAATTACAAAACAGAGGCTAATTGGGGCATCCCAATGGATTTCCGCGCAAGGCAGTCTAAACATACATCATTCATCAGAATCAAGGCAGTCCCTAGCTTGCATGCCAGTTGATTATTTTCTTAGTTAATTTGTAAAATAATTAGGAATTTGTACACATTTTGGACTGTACTATTTGGACTGTAATATTCTTTTATTCGGGACTGTATATTTATTCGGACCCTCTGCGCGAGGGCACAACTGTAATAAGTGTGCGTGTGTGTGATGTATGTCTTCCAACCCCACGTCTTTCTCCCTTTTATTTACCAGCTTATGATGGTTAGATTAGGGCATGTTTCAATTAGCATACAGTATGATAGCATGATTGCATTCATTCATCTGTCATGCATGCACCGGGCTCGGCGCATCATACTAACTGCATTTGTATTTCAATTCCAAGTTGAATACATGTTAGTTGTAGCATTTCATATGCCATCTTTAGAATAATCGAGCCTATCTTAGTTGCATTTTGCATGTGTTGCATTAGGCATTTCTGTATAATTAGGATCATGCATGGATTTCTAATTAGCTTCTATTTTGGCTTGGAGTACTCGGTGAGTTTTTATGCTTTAGCATCCTTGCATGCGTGTGAGTGTTGCCATGAATAGCATGCGTACTATGAGGCTATGTGCTTATGTGATATAACTGCCTGAATGCCTGTGGGTGAAGGTTGGGTTATTTGGATTGGGACAAATCATCGATTGTGAGTTTTAAGCCCACTAGATTGTGGCAAAACCATGTTTTTCTAAGCCCACCCGAGGGTGGCAAAATCTGCATTTTAAGCCTACTCGCGAGTAGCAAACCATCTTTCAAAAACAAACATGAAATGTTTTGTTCCAATTCAGGCGACCCGGTCTATACTTGTATGTTGTGCGCATCACATAGTAAATCTAGGCTAATAACCGGAATAAGAGCACACAATGTTTTCAAAACGAGATATCATGGTTAGTAGAGGCCGATCTTTGATCGGGCAAACGGGGGTGCTCACGAAGTGACCTTCCCCAATCGTACCCAAGTTCCTGAGCCGAGGCAACTTTGGTGATGACGGACACGTGGCCTTAGGCAACGAGTCAGGGTTTCCTAAATTTCCCAAAAATAAAATATTTAGGTGGCGACTCTGTATCTGGCAAAGCAGTCCATGTTTGACACTTCTTTTCTAAAAATTTGTTTTCTCAAAACGATTTGCCGGATTTGGACTCTTTGGTTCAGATTAAGAACCGTGACAACAAATCGAGTCCGAACTGTAGCGAGGTCCCCCGCGGGCTTGTCCACAGTTGGGGTCTGACTTACCATCGTATATTTGGAACCTCGGCATACTGAATCTCTTCGGCGCCTCAAACCTGTCCAATTCTACCAAGAATAATGTCCTTGGCTTATCTGGGGAGGTTACCTCGGCATCGGCGTTCTGTTGCTTCCTCTTGAGGTAATCTCTCAAGTCTTCTTTGCTCCGCCCAGGAGCTCGGCTATCTTTCGACTTCAGTCTTTTCGGTATATTACTTTCGGCCTCGTGGTGAGCCCTTTTGGACCTCCCTCCATTGGTCGCGTCGAAACAGAGTTCCTTCCCCTGAACATGCCGATGTTCTTTGGAGTCAGCTTCCTTGGTGCGATGTGTCCTCTGTGAATGTCCCCTTCTGGATTCTCCTCGTCCGACCTCTCTTGAAGGCCGGTGAGAATGTTCCTTGGTCCTATCGTGCTGAGGAGTCGTAGGAGTTGTCTTCTGCCCCCCTGCCTGGGCATCTTTCTTGGCTGCTGGAGTCGGCGTATCTTGTGACGAGAATGGTGGCTGTATGACGTTGTTCTGTATCATGAAATTGACAACCGTTTGCAAGTCCGCCAATTTGTTTGCCATTCCCTTTATCTCGTCGTCCCTTCGTAAGCATCTCTTTCCATACCTGGAGGTCGTCCTCGTTATAATACTCGCTTCGGTCTGATTTCTTCGGCACGTCGCCCTCCTGGCCGACATCTTCTTCTCCGTGATTCTTATCACGAGTTTCTTCGTTGTAGTTGTCTTCTTCGATGCCAAGGTCAATATGTTTCCCACTCTCAGTAGGGGTGTCGTCCCCAACCTTCTCTTTCTGTCCGTCGTTGGCCATCTATTCTCCTTTCGTTCCCACAGACGGCGCCAAATTGTGTGTGTCAATTTCTGACCACACTGCCAACTTAGTACTCAACTGGAGAACACCGGCAGAATAGATGACACCTGTCTGACCTGCAACAGAAAGAAGAGTCTCCGGCGGTGGCTCGTCCACCCAGGGGTACTCCGACGATCAAGTTAGTACTCCATATCTCTCAAAGATAACCAATAGTGCTTAACTCACTAGACATAATATCAAAAGCCATACCTTAGATCCATGGGGGTGCCTCCCTTTTATAGCCAACATAATCCTAGTCTCAAATAGAAGCCTAGCTTTAATGGACTTAGGATTACTGCTAACTTGGACTCCCAGTAGGATTAGGATAAACTCTCTAAGAGTCTTACCTTTACCAAAACTGAAGTCTTCTCCCATTTTAGGATTCTTGTCCCTTATCCGCTTATCTCGGATTCCGGTATTCTCGCAGATAACCTCGGCCTAGCCGAGATCATCTCGGCATCATGACCAGGACACGTGATACCTCGGCTGACACTTTGGTGTCACCTCGGCCACGTGTTGTCATTCAAAAATTATGTCCACAATATTATTTAGTATGGTTTTCTTGGCTGATTCTTTGCCTTAGAGTTTGTTTTTTTCGCTTGTCTTCTCTTCCTTCTCGAATTCTTTTATTGCAAGCTCGTTGCATTCCCAAGGCATTTTGATATGAGTTACCTTTAATCACACTACAATTTCTGGCTACTTTTTTTTTTAGACTGTATTTAGATAATGAATTTGAGTAAGAAATTGAAAACAAAAAATATATATATATATATATATATATATGTATATTTAAAAAAAAAAAAAGAAAAGTGAGTCAAATGTAAATGAAATAAAAATTAATTTTTTTTTCTATTTTCTTTCTTCCCCCCACCCAAAAAAAAAAAAATCGATGATACAAATATAAGGTACTGTTTGGTAACACTTACGTTTTTAGTTTTCTGTTTATATTTACAAAAATTTTAAAAACTCAAAAAAAACTTGTTTGGTAAAATTTTTGATTTATAAATCAGTGGTCTCAGTTTATAAATTTAGTCAAAAAATGAAAACACAAAAAATGTGTTTTCGTTTTGAGTTTTAAGTTTTTTTTTTTTTTTTACCACCCAATACTAATCACCACCGCCCCACATTTTCCACCACCGTCTTCCCCCACACCGCCTGCCACCACCACTCACCACCCACTTGCCACAAAACCACCCCACCCACCTGCTAACCACCCCCACTAACCACCACCACCCACCTGCCACCCACTCGCCACCACCACCCATCCCTCGCCGCTACACACCACCACCACCACCACCCGCCACCCGCCACTACAATCCACTGCCCGCCACCACCACCACCAGCCACCTGCCACCACCAGCCACCTACACCACCACCCATCCCTCGCCGCTACCACCACCACCCGCCACTCGCACTACAACCACCGCCCGCCACCACCACTCACCAGCCACTTGCCACCACAGCTACCTACCACCCACACCACCACCCCTTACCACCACCACATCACCCACCACCCACTCACCCACCACCACCCACTTCCACCACCACCACCCCCCACTCGCTACCACCTACCACCCGCCACCGTCACCCACCCACCCGCCACCACCCACCACCACCCCATCGCCACCACTACCACCCACTCGCTACCACCACCACCGTCACCCACCCACCACACCATCACCACCCACCACCCCACCCACCACCACCACCGCCACCACTCACTCGCTCACCACCACCACCTGCCACCGTCACACCACACACCACCACCCACCACCTACCCACCACCACCACCTACCACCTACCCGCCACCACCACCCGCCACCGCCACCACTGCCCACCACCACCACCACCACGCTACCACCACCACCACCACCACCACCACCACTCGCTACCACCACCACCCGCCACCCGCCACTACAATCCACTGCCCGCCACCACCACTCACCAGCCACCTGCCACCACCAGCCACCTACACCACCACCCATCCCTCGCCGCTACCACCACCACCCGCACTCGCCACTACAATCCACCGCCCGCCACCACCACTCACCAGCCACTTGCCACCACCTACCTACCACCCACCACCACCACCCCTTACCACCACCACATCACCCACCACCCACTCACCACCCACCACCCACTTGCCACCACCACCACCCCCCACTCGCTACCACCTACCACCCGCCGCGTCACCCACCCACCCGCCACCACCCACCACCACCCGCCATCGCCACCACTACCACCCACTCGCTACCACCACCACCGTCACCCACCACCCACATCACCACCCACCACCACCACCACCACCACCGCTACCACTCACTCGCTACCAACCCACCACCTGCCACCGCCAACCACCAAACAAACATCCACCACCTACCACCACCACCACCTACCACACTACCGCCACACACCCGCCATCGCACCCACCGGCCACCACCACCACCACTCGCTACCACCACCACCACCACCACCACAACCACTCGCTACCACCACCACCGTCACCGTCACCACCCCACCACCACCACCACACAACAGCTACCCACCACCCACCGTCACCACTTTCCACCATCGTCTTCCACTGCCACTTGCCACCACTTGTCATTTCTCACTCTTTTTTATATTTTTAAATTTTTTTAAACATTTTGTCAATTGCCAAACGTGTTTGTAGTTTATGTTTTTCTAAAAATAAACAAAAATCAGTTTATAAATTTTTTGTAAATATAAACTGAAAACGTAAACATTACCAAACACATCCAAAGAGATTATTATTCGACAAGCCCTGTTATATTGATATATTTTCTCTTGTACTTTTTAGCACTTTCCACATCAATAAAACCTTTTTGTTGATAAAAAAAATTTAAAAAAAAAAAAAATAAACTTAACAAAAAATTTTACGAGTGAAAACAATGTTGATCAACCTTTATTTAGGTAGTTAAAAAATAAAAAATGATTTGCCTAATGTGTTTTTTGATTTTTCATTTATTGAGAGTACTAAGCAGATAAAATCCCACAGTACTACAAACTACTTAATAATTTTTTTTGTTTTAGGTAGTCATTTGCACACATGAAAATAATAATAATAATAATAATAATAAATTGCAATTGACTCCTATGCGATTTATCTGAGAAATTGATCAAATACATTTTTCTAATAACTTTTATTTAATATATATATATATATATATATAAAGATTTTCTTGTTATTTTCAAGAAAAAAACTTCTGCTGGATAGTTCCTACTTCAGTCCATGGAACCTAATTTAAGCCCATATATCCCCGGATGATACCACTACAAGAAATGTCACTTTTGGCTAACAAAATATTGGTCGCCAAAAGTCCTAATTTTGGTCGGTGAAATGATTTTGCAACAAAAAATTTTTGTCACCAAGGTCGTCGCCTATACTCTGTCGGCGATAGTATTGCCGACTAAACCTTATTTGGTCGCGGAACGTGTCACATTTGCCTACTACATTTCTTTTTGTCGGCAAATGTTAGCTTTAGGCCACTAAAACCATTAGTCGCCCAATGTCACTTTGGCTACTACCATGCGTGTGGTCGGGGAAGGTGTCACTTTTTGGTACGAAATATTAGTCACCGAAACTTAACATTTGGCTACGAATTCGTTCTTAGTCGGCAAAACGTGAGATTTGGCCACTAATTTTTTAGTCACTAAAAGTTCTAAATGAAAATTTTAAGCAACTATAGAAGACTAAATATTTTGGTCACCAATACAATACATATTTGTAGCGACCATGTCATTTCGTCGTGGTTACTTTTGCCGACTAAAGTTGGTCGTAGCCAAAAACTGTGAAGACTCACTTAATTACTTTTTGCCACCAAATAATTTAGTCGCCAAATGATACCTTTTTTTTCGTGACTAAAAAGTTAGTGGCCAATAGTTTCTTTCTCTCATTCTTAATTGTTTTAGCTACAAACCATTTTGTCAGAAATAGTTGAGATGGTAATCTTTTTGCTACTAAATTATTAGTCGCCAAAAAATTCCGACTACGTATTTGGCTACCAAAATATTTGGTGGCCAAATATTTTCTGTTTTTTTTTTTTTTCAAAAAAATTCTACACAACCTATATCCATGTTTAATAGAACCTGTATCCTGTATAAACCAATATAATCCATCAATACATAAATATATTATCAACCATTCAAGCATTCCACAACGTGCACACATTCTAGTTCCAACCATCCAAAAATTAAAAATAAACGTCCAATTTTATATACAATACAAATTCCATACGAACCAAGTCTAATCCAACATCAACAATTTCATTTCATACGTAATACATGACTAACCAAATTAATTTCCAAAATGGACATATGTACCACAACATAAATTAGCATATATGCAAATTTCAACCATGCCAAATTAGCTGATATGTACCACACCAAAAAAGTTATTTGTACAAACCACTATATATACGGACAAACGTACAAAAACAATGCCCTTCCGTACTTGTCAAAAAAATCATATCCACATTTTTATGTCCAAAACCATCTGCAAAATAAAAAAATGTGATTAGTTTGGTGCCTATAAAGGCAATTCTATTCGAATATAGCAAATGTATTAATTTCAAACCTGAAAACACAAGGAGAGTAATAGCTATTAAGTAATGAAAGAAACCCAAACATGGAATGGTCGACGAACATCGATTCTATGAAAGAATGCCAAATGACAGATTAATGGCAATTAAAGGGGCCACAGTCAACAAAAGCAGTAAACAATTTCACATAAATATAACCGTACACAAACTAATATATGAGAACAGTTAAACAAACTATAGTGTAAGATGGTATTACCAAAAATAGTTACCCACGACATGGCCATTTCATGTTCTACCACATAAACAAATTGTCGTGACCCAAATGTTTTTTTCGACTATTTGTTATGACATTTTCAACTCTAACTTCCAACGTAGGTGTCCTATTTACGTACTGTCTGTCCCTACATGTCACATTTCCCACCAAGAAGCTTACCGTTACGTTTAAAACAAAGGTTCGGGGGCTGTTTTCCAATTTCGCTCCCCGAACGCCCTTTTCCGATTACATTTATGGCATTTTCAACTCTAACTCCCAACGCATGTGTACTATTTACGTTCCGTCTATCCCTAGCTGTCTCCTTTGTCACTGGGAAGCTTCCCGTTACGTGAAAACAGTGCATCAGGGGTTGTTTTTGCATTTTGGCCCCCCAACCCCTTTTTCGTCGACTAAAGTTATGACATTTTCAACTCTAACTCCCAACGTAGGTGTCTATTTATGTACCGTCTGTCCCTACATGTCACATTTGTCATCGGGAAGCTTCCCGTTACGGAAAAAAAATAGTGCATCGGGGGCTGTTTTGTATTTTCGCCCCCCCAACCCCTTTTTGTCGACTACTAAATTAATGACAGTTTCAACTCTAACTCCCAACGTAGGTGACCTATTTGCGTACCGTCTGTCCCTACATGTCACATTTGGCCCCGGAAGCTCCCCGTTACATTAACACAGAGGTTCGAGGGCTGTTTTCCATTTTCCCCCCGAATCCCTTTTCCCGACTAAATTTATGACATTTTCAACTCTAACTCCCAACGTATGTGTCCTATTTGCGTGTCGTCTGTCCCTACAAGTCACATTTGTCACGGGAAGCTTCCCGTTACGAAAAAACAGTGGCTCGGGGGCTGTTTTGCATTTTCGCCCCCCGGACCCCTTTTTGTCGACTAAATTCATGACATTTTCAACTCTAACTCCCAATGTAGGTGTCCTATTTACATACCGTCTGTCCCTACATGTCACATTTGGCACCGGGAAGCTCCCCGTTACGTTAAAACAGAGGTTCGGGGGCTGTTTCCATTTTCGCCCCCCGAACCCCTTTTTCCGACTAAATTTATGACATTTTCAACTCTAACTCCCAACGTATGTGTCCTATTTGCGTGCCGTCTGTCCCCACAAGTCACATTTGTCACCGGGAAGCTTCCCGTTATGAAAAAACAATGGCTCAGGAGTTGTTTTGCATTTTCGCCCCCCGGACCCCTTTTTATCAACTAAATTCATGACATTTTTATCTCTAACTCTCAACATAGGTGTCCTATTTACGTACCGTCTGTCCCTACATGTCACATTTGGCACCGGGAAGCTTCCTGTTATGTTAAAACAGAGGTTCGAGGGCTTTTTCCATTTTCGCCCCTGAACCCCTTTTCTCGACTAAATTTAAAACATTTTTAACTCTAACTCCCAACGCATGTGTCCTATTTGCGTGTCGTCTGTCCCTACAAGTCACATTTGTCACTGGAAAGCTTCCCGTTACGAAAAATCAATGGCTCGGGGGTTGTTTTGCATTTTCGCCCCCGGACCCCTTTTTATTGATTGAATTCATGACATTTTCAACTCTAACTCCCAACGTAAGTGTCCTATTTACGTACCGTCTGTCCATTACATGTCACATTTGGAACCGGAAGCGGTTACGTTAAAACAGATTCGGGGGCTGTTTTCCATTTTCGCCCCCCAAACCCCCTTTTTCGACTAAATTTATGACATTTTCAATTCTAACTCCCAACGTATGTGTCCTATTTGCGTGCCGTTTGTCCCTACAAGTCACATTTGTCACCGGGAAGCTTCCCGTTACGAAAAATCCATGGCTCGGGGGCTGTTTGCATTTTCGCCCCCCGAACCTCTTTTTGTCGACTAAATTCATGACATTTTCAACTCTAACTCCCACTGTGATCTCCAACTAAATCAAGCCCAAGTGTTCCACTTAGACGGGGTGGACCACATGAGCCTTTTTTTTGCTATTCTAAGATTCATTTAGGATATTGTTCATAAAGAATCTAATGGGGATATTTACGTTTTGGTTATTAGGCTAACCCTCCTATTATGGTTTTAGTTATTTGAATTTTATTGTGAACGGAGACTACAGTATAGTTCTCAGTACAAGGATGACATATTGGAGAGTTTTGAAGTCTCATCTATCCTTTATGAGCATTTCCTCTCTTTGGGTGGTTCTTCTAGTTAGATTCCATCTACAGTTTTGTTTCCTAGGAAAGGATGTCTTGTCTTTCACTTTTCCCTTGAACATATGCTTCCACTAGTAACTGTACACATACTGTCATGCTGGCAGACTCATATACATTCCTATTCCTTATGCTGTCTCTTCTAGTTATTATTGTCTTAATTCTTTCTAATGTGTACAGCTATATTTCAGCGTTTTCGTTGGATTCTCCATGAAGGAGAAATTGACAAAAGAGTTCAATTTCTGATTGAAGGTTTATTTGCAATAAGAAAAGCCAAGTTTCAGGTGCGGTCTTATTTGTTTTTGTAGATTATTAGTAGATTAGTTTTTGTGAGTTTTTAGCAGTGAAGAATGGTCTTAACCTAAACTGCTTCATGTCTATGTGCATATGTAGGGATATCCAGCTGTTCGTCCAGAGTTGGATCTTGTTGAGCAAGAAGATCAGCTAACTCATGAAATCTCTCTTCAGGAAGAGGAAATAGACTCAGAGATTGCTTTACGTATATGTATATCCTTCCGACGTTTTAACTTTGGTTATATATCATTCTAATGCTTGTTATTGCCCACATCCAGATATTTTGGTTCCGGATCCACAGTTCTTGGAGAACAAGAAGCAATATGAAGAAGTGAAAAATACCATACTCGGTGAGGAGTCTTAGGATGATACAGATGCAGATTCAGATGCAGGCTCAGATGATGAGGATGATGAAGAATCTGATGAAGAGGATGAAGAGTTGTATGTAAAGTAGGTGTATAAATTGGCCTTAGCTTATCTTCATATGCAGTAGTCTATTGTATTGATTAATCAAGATGAGATGCCAAAAAATGTATACAGTATCAAAATGTGATATTTCATTGACTTGGCTAATAGATATTTCATTTGGGTGCTTCCTATATAAGTACAAATTTTAGGGACAGTTGATTAGTACAATGCCTTATATATGTGCTCACTTCATATATTGTGAACCATTCGCATTTTTATACATCAAGATTTCAGTGAGCCCTAATGATACGCTATATTTTGTTTTCGAACATAATCTACCTTAACTAACAACAATTCTCATAGTGTCTGTTTCGTATACATTTACAGTAGCCTCTAACAAGACTAAATTTGCACCAATTAAGGAGGCAACATTCTACAAAGTACGAATGTTGTTAGCCAATAGAAATCTAGGAATGAGTACCACATAATCAGGTCAGAAACTTAAAAACATAAGTTAATGCGAACATATTAAACATTCCCATTGAATCAATGAGGCAGACTAACTCCCACATTGATGACATTTTCAACTCTTCATGCGAACATATTTAAAAAAGTAAGTATGACATTAATGATATTGTTCTTACCAAAAAGCAAACGTCGGATGCCCAACTTAGATTCCCAAGAGTTGTGACAGTTTGGCGACTACGTTATTAAGATGCTCGACCTTTGTTTTGTCTCTTCCCTTGCTTTTTGTCCCTCCTCCCGCTCTTTCAACATCTCATTGGCTAATTGAATGCGCTCCTCTCGCTCTTTCAACATCTCATTGTAACATCTCTCGCGCTCCTCTCGCTCCTCACGAAGTGCCTCTACCTCAGCGCGCATTGCCTCCATGTCCTTATCTCGTGCTCGTGATGTAGCTATGGTAGAGGGTGTGGGCCACTCCCAAATCCAAGAAAGTACCTTTTCTTCTGTCCAAGCACTTGCCTTGAAAGCTCCTCATATGTCAATGGCGTCCCCGACTCAATGGCAGCCGCTTGTACATTGACCATCTCTTGCTATCATTGCAAATACATAAGAGCAAGAAAGGTAACTAATATATATGTTTATTGGTCACTAAGTAAAGTCATATTGAATACAATTTTTTCATTGTTACATACTTACATGTAGCTCACCGCATTTCGGATGGATCTAGTCATTCGTTTTCTTGGAAGTGTGGCTATCCTCGAAGAACTTAGGAAAATCCAACTCTCCATTTTTTGCTACCTGTTAACATATCAACGTACAATTGAATGACACTTTATGCACCAAATTTGAGCCATAAGATTTTTTGCAGACACTATGTTAATATGGAAAGAGTTGTTGCAGACAGATTTGTAGTTTATACAGAGTTCGAATTCAAAGAGATTATCATCAACAGATTTATATTTTTCAGACAGATCTTTTGCAGATTTTTTCAAAATATATCATAACAGATTTTTTCAAACACAATTATACCAGAATTCAAACAGATTTTAAATTAAGATTCTTGCAAATTTGTTCCAACAGATTTTTGAGAACACATTTTTTCAGATTTTGTCAAACAGATTCTGTCCAACAGATTTTGTAGATTTTTCCAAACAGATTTTGTGAAACTGATTTTTGCAGATTTTTTCACATGAATTCAAACATATTTTTTCAAACAGATTTTTGCAAACAGTTTCGAATTCAAAGTATCATTAACAGATGTAGTTTAGACAGGTTTCAAATGCAAACATGTGGCAATGGTATCATTAACAGATTTTATAACTGGCCCAAATCATAAAAGTGTGCTAATGATCTGTAGAGTTGGTTAGAGAGAGTTAATTGGTAGTAGAGTTACATTGTAGTCATCTTATATACAAGAATCGAAGTGTGATAGACGCAAAATCTGTCAAAAAATAAAATTTTAGAATCAGAAAATAAGAAATATGTAAAACCCTCTAAAGGTCCAGTGGGGTAAATGAGGAAAGTCACCATCATGATGCCACTCAACATATGAACTTATGCAAATGAACATTGTATTTGATTTGACCAACATATGTGGATATCGTATTTGACTTGAACTGATTGACCAAAATTGAATGATATATCATGGTAAACCAAAATCTGCTCATGCATACAATCACACGTCAGTCATCTACTGATAGCCACTTATAATCACTTCAAATTATGTGTATTCTAACATGTGTGGTACAGGAATATCTGTTTTTGTGAATGTATTAACTTAAATCTAAAACAAATAGAGCTAAAAGACTAATACATGCATATACAACCAACATCCCTTATTTGGTGTGGATACCAAGATGATTAGCACAAACTTTTTTTGTTTCTACTGATAGCCATTTTTGTTTCTACTCTAGTCCAACTATAAATATCATTTGTTCACATCTGATAATCCCATTAACAACAGGGCAGTCCATGCCAAACATTAGGTTCAAGGCAGCAAAACAAGTACCTAAAACCATACCAATGCACAGATAAATCAACATAAAAACAGTCCATGCCAAGCATTTCACTCTAACATAACATCTGTGTCCCAATCTCTGTTGATCTTTGTGTGCGTAACAGTACTGTAAAATATTACATATAAGTCACATATTGCTTCCAACAAAAATGTAGACATCATCGGTTAAGTTTAGAATTTTTCAATCAGAGTATCACTAACAGATTTTCAAACACAATTGAAACAGAATTCAAACAGATTTTTACAAAAAGACTTTTGTAGATTTGTTCAACAGAGTTTTGCAAACAAATTGTACGTTAGATTTTTTTCAAACAGATTTTTGCAGATTTTTTCAAACAGAATTGAAACAGATTTCCCAGACAGATTTGTGAGACAGATTTCGAATGAAAAACAGAGTATAGTTTACACAGATTTCGAATGCAAACATATGACAAGGGTATCATTAACAGATTTTTTCCAGACAGATTTTTTGTAGACGTAGATGTTTACTAACAGAGTTTAACATATATATATGTATCACAACATAACATTTTCTATCCTAACAACATATAATGGATCAAGTTAAAAAAAATCAAACTCACCATAGCAGCCATTGCGATAAGAAATGAGCGAGACCCATTGGTATGATTGTACGGCAATTGACTCCTATTACTCTTTGCCAGCTTTTGACCATTTCTAAAAATAATACAAGCAGATAAACAATTTTTTGGTAAATATTAAGGCATATCACATTTTCGCATAGATGTATGTACTTATCTAGTCTATTATTTTACCTGGTGAGATGCATCTTGCCATGCCACATCGATCAAATGCTTCTAATCATCTAAACTCATCCCTACAGTCGGATGAGCATAGATCTCATCACGTGGAAGTCCCTCTAACAATTCGAATTTTACTTCAAGGTGTACTTCCAATCTTTGTACAACCATAGGCCTTCTTATTCACAATCTTGTGCTTGTAAGTCATTGTGGAAATCGTCTCCAATTTGAAACTTGTCCTATAAGCATAACAAATGGAAATTGTAATCATTAAATAATAGTCTTTCTTATAAGCATACATAATACAATTACATCTTGTGGACAAGTAATATCAGTTACAAGAACAGCTTTGAAGACGGCAGCTTTTGTAGTCTCATCAAGATCTAGCCATGACTTGACATCTTTCACAGGGCACAAGGTTCTAATTTGAATTCCTAACTCGTTAGTTGCTGGAGTGGCATACTTGCCAGTCATTGCATTCAACTCACGATCGATGCGAACATAACATTTTTCCCCTTCTTCGCTCTAATTATTTTTGTATGCCTTTGCCAAGTGTCGGTCCGCGTACACGTGGAGGCTTCGAAGTCCCTGTTAACAAAATAACAACACGAAAATTGGACAAATTGGCTACAAAAAAACAATGGCAATGGCAAGGATAATTGAAAATTTGATACACTTTAATCTTACCTACACCCTCGGCTATGTTTCGGATGGGGCTTGTGTCTCATCAGAATCAACCATTGGTTGGCTAGTGGCATGATGAGATGGTCCCACATTTGATCGGACGGGGAGAACACGAGATGGAGCAACGGGTGATCCTAAAGAAAAGCAGCCGGCCGCAAGTCTGTTTCTGGCTATGTGAGTTGTCTTTTTCCGAAGCCGACTAGTCTTTAAGCCAGGAACCATTTTCCAATCTGCAATAACACAAGTAACACTATAAAGCATGATATGCCTGCTGTAAAATACATTATAACGCATGAACTACATGAAATAAATTAGACAAAAATAAATAGAAAGCATGAACTAACTCAACTAATACATGCTTAATTACATTATAAGCATGATATACATGAACTAAATTACACAAAAACAATAAAAATAAATAAAACTCCGTCACAGAAAAAAAAGTACACCCAAATAATGCTTGATTATTTGTAACAACCCTCGTCACTGTTTACCGATTGATTACTGATTACCGTTAAACTGGAACTGATTATGATAAGTAATTGAATTGATCGAAACATTGAACTGACTGACTGAAATCTGAAACTGATTGATTGAATGTATCTGTTTAAATGCATTTCTATCTGATTGACTGTTTGACTACTCTGTTCATATTTTATGTTTAACCTGCAAATTGAAGGCCTTATCGGCGGCCGAACCAGAAATTGATTGATGTTTTGAGATCATTGGAATTTATATGATTTTATGGCATATTTAATTGAAAACTGATTTGGTATGATTAAAATTAGATTAAAGTAAGCTAAATCACATAGTTTGGCATATTTACCTTTTTGCCACCTCTAGTGGGCCACTAGATTAGCACTTTGAGACTCATTCCTTTGTATCAACACACTTCATCAGCCTTTTTGTTGAGCTCCACCGAAATAGAGAGAGAGAGTGTGAGAGGAAGAGTGCTTTCAACTTGAATTCATCAATTTTAGCTTGGGAGATTTGAAGGAAGTGAAGAGAGATTGCATAATTGAGCCTCATTCCCTTTAATTCAAGACTTAAGGTAGAGATTGTACCTTCTTGTTCATGTATTCAAGTTATATGTTGCATGGTTTATGGAAGTTTAGAGATTAAGGGCATGAATTAGTTTAATTTATTGAATTGTAGCTCTAATCTTGCATGCATGTGTACATTGAAGAGTTTTGAGTTTGATTTCAATGGAAATCTTGCATGCATGCTCATATTTATGTTTAAGTCCATGAATCCAACTTGGTTTTGAAAGAATGAGATGAGCTCATTAGAGCATGTTGAAGCTTGGGAGTTGTTTAAAAGTCATGCATGTGCATGTTTATCTTATCCATGAAATTTGGTTTGAAATGGATTTAATTGAAACACCCTTGGGCTTTGATTTCTCAAATCGATCTTTGAAACATGTAATATTATGAGTTTTGAAGTGTTTTCCAGAAAATTAGCCCAAGAGGATCGAAATTTATGCATTTAAACTTGGTTTTGAGCTTGGGACTAAAATCTAGGTTTTCCAAATTTTGGGACTCCCGCTCGAGCGGGGAATTCAAGCTCCCAACATCTTGCACTGTTTTGCCGTCCGCTCGAGTGGGTAATGTACGCTCGAGCGGGGTCATGTGTCTCACGCTCGAGCGGGATTCGAGCATCCGTCGAGCGGGGATTTCACCTATCCAGTACCTTTTGGTCCGCTCGAGCGGAGACCCTTTGTTGCATGTCCGCTCGAGCGGGGAAACCTGCGCTCGAGCGGAACTCTGTTTTTCTGAAATTCTGAAAAATGTTTTCTGGAATGCATCTTTGCATCCTCATCCCATCCTAGGCATTCTTAGGCCTAGTTTAAAACACCTTAATGAGGATATAGATGTAGAACACAACGAGACAATTAGGGATTAAGTTATTATCTTTCCCAACTGTGTAGCTTAGTGTGTGTTCGTTCTGTAAACTGTGTAGGGTTGGTTTTCGAGGAGACGCTCTAGCTTACTGTAGCCCAGAACTCTGTGAGTCACAACTGTTGTAAAGATATGTTCAAAAATGATTATCTTCTGAACAATTAAACTGTACTGTTTCTGACTGATACTGTTAACTGAATGAATGTATGTCCTATATTCTGAACTGTATTGTGGCATCTTATCAACTATTGTTACTGACTGTTACTGTTACAGAGATCTCTGTCGGTTCCCTTGTTGGAACCACTACTGTTTACTGATTGATGGCCATCAATGACTGTTCGGTTTTTAAGACCTACTGTTTACTGTTATGCTAATGGATGTACCACATATGACTGTACTGACTGAACGACTAAAATACTGGTTTAATGAACTGTTTTCATTACTGTAAGGACATTCATTCTAAACCCCTTTACGCATTATGTTATTCACTGGGCTTTAGCTCTGCTGCTCATATATATATGTAGGTGTACAGGCACCAGACCGTGGCTAGGAGCATCGGGGTAACCTCCAGTTTTGTCAAGCCAACTACTATGCCTCACTGCGAGGTTCCGAGCCTGTCTAGCAAAGGCTATGGGGTGTTTTAGTTTTCCCCCTTCTGTTCCGTTTTTGTAATGACTGTATAGACTGTCATTGTACTGTTAATAGGGGATTAAGTCCCTGTTCTGAATGGTTGTAAGTGTTGTATACACTGTTTTGTCACCGACTGCATATATGTATGAAAAATCTTTTTGCATACAGACTGTCACAGCTCATTGGACACTGTTTATTTACTGTATTGCTTCCGCCATGCCCATGTACTCTGTTTTATTGTATTACTGTTAAGCAGGCCTTCGGTAATCTCGGATTACTGGCCGGTTACGGTATTAAACCCATAGGGATGGGTTTGGGTCGTGACATTATTGCACTTTCAAGCTAGAAGAATAAGGAATGGATCACATCAGGGCATCTAACTCTTATGTGAATATGGACAGAAGGAATAAGTTAACCGACCTTGAACTATTTGCCGATCTGTTTAAGCTGATATGTTTGCCGCTGTTGATGAGTATTTTCTGCTACTATTGTTGACTTTTGATGTTTTGTTGCCTGCTGCTATTTGTGGAATAGTGTGTCACAGGAGAGCTTTGATCTGCCTGATACTGGATCTATTTTAGTGGGCTGGGATTCGTTTTAATGATTGCTTGATGCCTGATGCTGGATCTGTTTTTAGTTCTAGATCTGTTTTTTATCACATGAATTAACTGATAAATATACATATTCACCCATAAATATTAGCAAACCAGAACTAAAAACTCTGAATGAAAATTGCAACATGATCAACTATTACAAAGACAAGATCAAATTATGCATCAAACAACATAGTATACAAGGTTATTAACACCTATTTTACTCATCAACTTACATAATATTCCTGGAAGCTCCAATAAAAGCAAGAACTAAATTGAGAAAGGCTATTGAAAACTGTTCTAATAAAAGAAAATAAGGTGGCAACAGAAGAAGGGTATTTTTGACTTGTGGCTTTTAATTATCAGCTCTTAGAAGCTGTACCAAACCGACCTAGAGTTGTTGTGGATGTGAAGCACTAGACAAGGAGAAGGGCAAAAAAAAGGGCACTAGACAAGGGAATGGCAGAAAATAACTGCAGGTGCAGCAGAAGAAGGGCTCTCACATTTGGATTCTCATCTCCGGGCATGATCACAACAATCTTTGGCTCCATTTCTGGCTGTAAACAAGGAGAAAGACAAAAAAATAGAGCACTCGCCAAAATAGATGCCTGCAAAATTCACATTAAGCTAGGCATATTTCACCCTCATCAGCCAGCAAAAAGTTGGCAGCCCATTCATCTCAAGTCATGCAAATTCTCTAGGAAATACAGCTAGTAAATAATGTTGTTTAAAAAGGAAAAGAAGCTCTTTGTGATTCTTCTCTTAACAAAGTAAAAATTCTGCTCTTTGTGGTTTACATGCAAATTCTGCTCTTAACAAAATTTTGCTCTTAACAAGCAAAGCAAAAATTCTGCTCTTTCTGCTCTTAACAAATTCTGCTTTTAACAAAGCAAACAATATAGTACAAGGGTGATATGCCCAGTTATTACTTGCAAATTTCAAGTCATCAACTGTGATAGAATTTTCATAATAATAGAAGTTTGACGAGCACCAATTGTTCAAAAATAAAAAATAAAAACATAACAACATTAAATCATAACTAATCCCCCCCCCCCCAATAGCCAGAGAAATGACATGCCAACCCTAGTAATATGAACTATCTTCCCTACTCCAGGGTTAATTCATAACATGCAACAGGAAAACAGGTGCAAATAACTTTAAGCTAAGAAGCCAACCCAGCCTTCCAAGCAATTATGGGCCAAAATAAAGCAGAACACAAAATCCAACTGCAGTCACCCTAGTCCACTGCAACTAAATAAGATCACACAAACCCAACAATGATTCAAAAATAGGGGGAGTGAGGAGAGAGAAGGCAAAGGGGGGGAGGGGACAGTTTTTATTATTCGATGTTCTAAAGTATGCCATGTGACATATTGTATTATGAATCAATAATTTGCATTTTCAGGAGTAGAACTTACGATAAACAGTTGTTACAATGGCTTTCACTTCTCCCCTATGTGCCATAGTCAATTCTATAAAATCTCTTGCAATAGCTTCTAAGTGCCTCAGCCTCCCGTTCTCAGCCAAAAACAGCTAGTACCAACAAGATAAAAAAATAGTTACAAGAGGTAACATAAACTACTAGGAAGGAACTCCAAGCACATAAATACAAGAATTTAGACACTGAAATGAACAATTACTATAGTAATATGAAGCCCAAGTAGTGAACCAGGTACCTCAACATGTAATCAATGTCTACATTCCTATATCTTTACATGGTAATTAACCCCAATATGTTCTAAGTTATAACAAATAAAATTAGCAGATTTTTATTCCAGTTCAACTATATACAAACACAAGAAAGCTGATAAAATTCTTCCAGAAGATGGTTCCCTTTGAGGTATACACACTTGTGAAATCACCAATGATAAAAGACAAACTAGAATGTCTTGTAATTATTATCTATATGAGATAATGAGATATATTACCATTTCAGGTTACTGTGAGAGTGAGTAAATCATGAAAAAACCAAAAATGCCACTAGTCATTGAAAAACCCTCCAATCCCGATAAATTATAGTGTGAGTCAAGAAACATCTTCTAAAAAAATAAAACAAACATGCTACTGCTACAAGGTTATAAAGATATTGTTTTCTTATAATTTTCCTATCAAAAAATTACTTTGTAAAGTTTTCTTTCTAACAATTTTTAAGTTTCATCTTTGGAAGGTAATATGATTGGTAAATTTAGGCATTATTATGTTCATTAACATGATTACTCTCAAGAGTTGAACCTCCTTCAAGGAGGAGTAAAATGTACATGCAATTTCTTAGTGATATCAAAATCTAGAAAACTAGGGATAGTAGGACACAGAAGTATAGATCCAAAAATACAACTAGTAG
>JAPPVO010005555.1:0-28429 GCA_030407325.1 Camellia japonica | reverse complement strand
AGGGGAAAAGACAGAACTCCTGACTCAACTGCGCCCCTAGTTCATCATTTTGACCATTTTTTGTTTTTGCTTTCTATTAAAATAGTTTTGACCAAAATGAGAGTTAGATTACATGCTTGTTCAGTTTTTGATTTGAAATCATGCAAGTCAGGCTATAAGCACTGAAAATTTTCCCTTTTTGGGTCCAAGAAAATGGTCCAGTTTTGGAAAAGATGGAATAATTTTCGAGAAAATTAGTCAACCTCAGTAAAAATTCTCAGAAACTATTTTTGCAAACGGCCACTTGCTCAACGAGCATGAAACCCACTCTCGAGATACACAACCTCAGATCCAAGGGAAAACTGCCCCGTGCTTGAAGAGAGCTGCATGGCAACGGAAAGTTGCCCCTTGTTTGAACGGCACCGCGGCGTTTTGAATGGCAACGGAAAGTTGCCCCTTGTTTGAAATGACACCGCGGCGTTTTGAATGGCAACGGAAAGTTGCCCCTTGTTTGGATGGTGCCGCAGCGCATTGTAGTCAGTCTTCGGAGCGACGAACACAACCAGACTCTCGGATACAGAGAAGGCGAAGATGATCAGAACCATCGCATGGACACAATCAAATTTGAATTGTTTTACGGCTGGACTTCAAGATGAAGTTGCCTACGTATCCCAAAGATGGGAATCAAGCCTTACGTAGTTCGAGGGTAAGGTACACTCGGGTATTTAACCTCTCCTTTTTATGCTCTAACTTTTGCCAAGGCGCCTGTTGCAGGTTTTCAACCTTGCGAGCTTTGCATTTCTTTTCTTTTCAATTCTTTTCATTTCTTCTTCTTTTTTTTCTTTTCTTTTCCTTTCTCTCTTTTTTTTTTTGCATTTTTCTTCTTTTTTCGTTTTTTTTTTTATTTTTTCTTTGCTCTAACTTTTGCCTGGGTCGCCCTTTTGGGTTTTCGACCCAGCGAGCCTCTCGAAGGGTAAAAGTGTAATAAGTCCATGCCAAATGGTTTTGAGATTGAAGCCCTCTATATCCAGGAGAGTGGCTGTTGTATTGATTTGCAGAAGGATCCACCTGTTGGCTCTTCGAGCACATCGGATATTTTTTGCCCCTAGTTCGAGGGGTGCTTCTGATCTAGCTTTGCAAGCTTCTTTTGACGACATCTAATCCTCTTGATCTGACTTTGGTGCCTCTTGTTCGAGGGCTGCTTCAAATCTGGCCACACAGGCCTCATATTGTGATTGTCCTTTGAACGTTCTGAATCCAAGTTCAAGGTTTGAAAGCAAAGGGGTTGAGTCTCGAGGCTGAGAGTGATCCTAAGCTGCACAATCTCAAGAGCGATTCCACACATGTCTTTGCAGGACCACGCAAAACATTTTTTTTTGAAAGTTTTTAAGAAAGCGACAAATCGCTCGCGCTGAAGACAGTGTAGAACCAATCTGGATCAAAGCTAGGGTCCTTCTCAGTACTCACATTAACAAGCATGATTTCATTCACTAAAAGGCTTAGCACGCCTCTCTTTCTCTCAGTTTGATCAAAGTTTTGCAAATCCCGAGGAATTCTTCCCTCTTTGTTTTCACCGCAGTGTTCAAAAAAATTTGAAAAACTCAGGTCATGACAATGACTTCAAGGCATAAGAGAGCAGGTGGAATGCACTACCATTTCATTCAAATCCCGGCACAACTAGCACACGGCAGAAGCAAATGCGAGAGTGTAAAAAAAATCACTGCTGTTTCATTCAAAATCTGCTGGCACAACTGGCTCCCCGGCAGAAACAGACTCAAAACAAAACGAAAAGACAAACACAAAACAAAATGACGATGCCCGAGGTAACACCCCCCCCCCCCCGGAATCACCCGACCTTTGTACAACAGGACTGACTCGATACAACAAGACAGACCCTTAATCAAAAAGACTGACTCAAAACAAAACAACAAGACTGACTCAATACCCAAGTCAGAATGTAGCATTCGCCAAATGCTCAAATCAGTGCCTGCCATTCCCATACTTGGAATAAATCGAGCGCCACCCGCAGCTGGTTCAACCCCTGACCACATCACATTATCCCCTCACAAGTTCACTGATCAAGTGCCGATAGACTTTGCAGAGCTTGGCGGGAGGACAACCCCATTGTCAAACAGATCCTGTACTTCATGGCGAAGACGGAAGCAGTTGTCGGTAGTATGGCCAGTTTGCTGATGGTATGCGCAGTACTGGGTAGCATCATGAGTAGCCGGAAGAGGGTTCGGGAGAGGCCGAGGCTCAAGGGGTTGGAGATGGCCTTGTCCAACAAGGATTTGGAAAGCTTTGGACAAAGGCATGTGGAGGGCATGGAAGACCCTCCGACCTCGGGGTTGGTACTTCAAGGTTTGTGGATTTTTGCTGGACGCACCAGTAAAGGGATTGGCAGGTGCTGGCCTGGTTTGCTGATCTCTTCTGAGTGGAGGGTTAGAGCTAACAGGATTGCCTCTGGTATAACGGCCCTTCTCCCGGTTTTCCCTTTGGTTCAAACTGCCCCCAACTTGAGTAGCGAAAGTGTCATCCACAGTTTTTGCAACAACTGTGAGGACTTGCTCTTTGTCCAGTCCCTCGGCTTTCAAAGCCTCAATAGCCAACAGATGATGTTCATGGGGGTCCATGCCCGCCCCTATCTTGTTCTTTCCACTCGCCTCCACTTTGTCAAGGGATTGGCCTTCCTCAAATGTAGCCCGCCCCAAGACTGGGGAGCCTTTTGACATGAAATTCCCAGCATGTGGTGTGGTCGATGATGGAGCCGATGTCTCGGAGGCCAGATCGGTCATAGTTCTTTGAAGATCTTTTATCATTCCCATCAACTCAGAAGTAGTGGGTTCTCGGGGTTGAGACGATTGAGGTTCAGGTGCACCCATCATGCATAAGTCCATGCTTTCTGGGATAAACACCTCAGGCTTGGGTAGATGGGCCAGGGTGATGTATATGCTGGGGTCATAGGTGGATGGCAGTGCATGGATGAGACTGAGGTAGGCAGGAGATGTTTGGTCATTGGGGTCTGAAGGTGGAGCTATCGTCCGGTTGTCGATGAGATTTTGGACCTCATGACGAAGGCGGTAGCAACGGTCGGTGCCATGACCGCGCTGCTGATGGTACATACAGTACTTTGAGGGATTATGTCTGGCTGGGAGTGGGTCAGGAAGAGGTTGAGGATCGAGGGTTTGAGATGCCCTCTTTCCATCAGGAGTTTTAGTGCGCTAGTCAAGCTCATATAGAGGGGGGTGAAAGTTCTGCCCTGAGCTCGGGCTGGGCTGGTTGTTTGTAGGCTTAGTTTGGCAAAAGGGTTGGCTGTGACGACTGTATTGATTTCAGTGGGTTCGGGAATAGTGCTACTTCTGGCATTGGTACTCCTTGAAATCACCCTCATTGTCGGTTCCCTTGTTCTGGGAATGATCCCACTGTTGAACGCATTCTCGACCTGAACCCCTAGTTCATGCAAACTTTTGAAAGTAAATAGTGGAGCGACTATCAACTTTTGCAACATATCATGCTCGAGGTTTCGCACCATCATCTGCACTTGATCCCTCTCAGAAGGGCGGCGATCTGTCATCTGCGCTGCCTTTGCTCTCCACCTCGCAATGAATTCCACAAAAGGCTCTGTTGGGTTCTGGCGAGTTGCTTCAAGCTCTTGGATGGTCATTTCAACTTGGGTATTGTAGGAATACTGATCGACAAGGCCTCAGCCAGTTCTTCCCATTTTTGCTTCACTGTATCCTCCAATTTGGCATACCAAGTGGCTACTACACCCGACAGGTTCTTCCATACAGAGAGAGTTTCTGTGGCTTAGTCAAACCCATCGGCTTCAGGACATCCAAGAAAAGTCGGATATGTACCATAGGATCTCCAGACCCGTCGAAACGGTCAATATGTGGCATTTTGAATCTGTCTGGGAGCCGTACGGCAGTCTCGGTGTATCCATCCTCAATGTCGGGAATGGAGTTAAGGCCCTGTGCCTTTTTGAATTGCTTCTCGAGGTTCGCAATTTTCACTGCGGTCAGATCGAGGTCATTAGCATCAAGGGGATAAAGCCTCTCATTAGGCTGCACCAGGGGTCTGAAAACTCGGGCTTGAGCCAACCCTTCTCGAGGATCTGGACCCTGCAAATCTTCAGCTGGCGGAAGTGGGTCAAAGTTCGGCTGGGGTCCCAAAGCTGGATGTGAGGCAGACGCCCCAGATGGGCGCTGCGTTTCAATACTGGTCTCAGCTTGCATGGCAGTTCCCTGATTTAACGCTGCTACCACGGCCACAAATTCTTCCGAACCCTGTGACATCACGGTCTGCTGAGTCCGAACAAAGGTGATGTGACTGGTGACTGACGGATCAGATGATCCGGTGAGCCCTGACTGGCCTTTCTTTGCCTTGCCTCAGCGAAAGAACACTGGTTGCCCTTGAATTGAATCTCTGACCTAACAAAGTCTATCAGCACTAATCCAATGTACCCGGGGGATATCGAAGCCTTCTGAAGCTATGGTTCCAGGACTACCTAGCAAAAGAGAAAACATGCAGTATCTCAGCCTGATTTCACCAAAACGGATATGCGCATAACAGGATGACTGTGCCCTCTACTGAATTCTGCCCCAAATTCTGCCTCAAAACTGAATCTGATACCCGCAGATAACTAATTCCTAAAATACCGATACTGGTGCCCGCAGGCCCGATGCCCAAACTTGCAAACTGATACATGCATTCCTGTAGAGACGCACTCTAAAGCACATAACAAGCAAGTGAGAGCAAAAACACCCCTATGTTGGGGTAGGGTTTCCCTGTCCTATTTTGTCAGGAGCTAGGGTTTCACTACGCACGCAGCGGTTTCAAACAACCTATAAACGGGTAAGCAACCTGTCCTAGTTTGGAATGGTCACTATGGATCCGAATATGCACTAGGTCGAATGGTCAAAAAGGGTGCCCCGATAAAACCGGGGTTTGTGTTCCCATGCTGTCAGAGCCCAGAGCCGATCAGCCTTATGGACATGCCTTGACAAGACAAGCCTCCGGCAAATCGTTCGGGAATGGCATATGGCAAACACGATGTGCTAGGCGCACCAATGCAAATGCAATGCAAAGAAACACACAAGTATAGTCAAAACGAGATATTATGAGTTCGAGTCAAGTTCTCTAAATCCCCAGCAGAGTCGCCAGAAACTGTAGACAGGCCCGCGGGGGACCTCGCTACAGCTCGGGCTCGATTTGTTGTCACGGTTCTTAATCTTGAACCAAAGAGTCCAAATCCGGCAAATCGTTTTGGAAAACAGATTTTTGAAAGAAGTGCCAAACATGGACTGCTTTGCCAGATACAGAGTCGCCACCTAAATATTTTTTTTAATGGGGGAATTTAGGAAACCCTGACTCGGTGCCAAAGGCCACGTGTCCGTCATCACCAAAGTTGCCTCGGCTCGGGAACTTGGGTACGATTGGGGAAGGTCACTTCGTGAGCACCCCCGCTCGCCCGGTCAAAGACCGGCCTCTACTAACCATGATATCTGTTTTTGAAAACATTGTATGCTCTTATTCCGGTTATTAGCCTAGGTTACTATGTGATGCTCGCAGCAAACAAGTATAGACTGAGTCGCCTGAATTGGAACAAAACATTTCATGTTTGTTTGTTTGAAAATGGTTTGATGGTGCTACCCGCAGGTAGGCTAAGACGCGGATTTGCCACCCTCAGGTGGGCTTAGAAAACATGATTTTGCCACTATCTAGTGGGCTTAAAACAAACATTTGATTAATTGTCCAATCCAAGCAACTCAACCTCCACCCACAGGCATTCAAGGCATTTATATCACATAAGCACATAGCTTCATTGCAAGCATGCTATTCATGGCAACACTCACACGCATGCAAGGATGCTAAAGCATAAAACTCACCGAGTACTCCAAGCTAAAACAGAAGCTCATTAGAAATCATGCATGATCCTAAATATACTGTAATGCCTAATGCAACACATGCAATAATGCAACTATAGCAGGCTCGGCTATTCTAACCATCGTAAGCAGGTAAATAAAAGGGAGAAAGACGTGGGGTTGGAAGACATACATCACACTCACGCACGCTTATTATAATTTTGCCCTCGAGCAGAGGGTCCGAATAAATAATAATACAGTCCGAATAAAAGAATATTACAGTCCGAAATATACAGTCCAAATAATACAGACTTCTAATTAATTAACAAATTAAACTAAGAAAGCTTTAAACTGGCATGCAAGCCAGGGGGTGCCTCGCTTCTGATGAATGATGTATGCCGGACTGCCTTTGCGCAGAAATCTACTGGGATGCCCAATTTAGCCTCTGTTTGCAATGTTTCTCGAAATGCGCGCCAGACTCCGAAAAGTTGCTGATTCCTCATTTTGCTGCAACAGAGAGCAGGAAAGGGGCATAGCAATGTATTTCACAAATATATGCATGCCTCGATCCTCGTGCCACCAATCACGCATATCGATGCATGATGGCCGAGGAATCGGATTGCACAACTCAATATAGGGTGCAATGCAGATGAATGTTACAACAAAAACCTAACTCCATCATGGGTAATCCGGAGTGTCGGTGACTTGGGAATTGAGACCCGTTCCGTCACTCGGAGTACGAAACGTGCCTCGTTTCCCGTGCCCGGGCTAACTCATATCCCGAACACGATGCAATATGCATGATATGCATGAAATGCAGCTAAAATACAATCCTAGCATGCACAATGCTATGAAAATGAGATGCCTCGAAACGCGTGCACGCGGGCACGCAAACCAAGGCGATGATCCTAAGGCATAAAATGACATACGCAATGCAATTGGACTTACACTAACATGAGTGGACCTCGGCCACACTCACATAAGAGGCCGTCGGATAAAAAGAAGAGGTGCCTCGAAATGTGTGCCCACGGACACGCAAACCGAGGCGATGGCATAAAGGCATGAAATGACATGAAATATGATAAACAATGAGACTAAAATGAGATGTCTCAAAATGCGTGCCCACGGGCACGCAAACCGAGAAAAATGGCATACGGAATGCGACAGGACTAAAATGAGATATGCGATGCAATATGGGCTTATACTAACATGAGTGAGCCTCGGCCACACTCACATAAGAGGCCAATGGATGAAAATGAAGTGCCTCGAAATGCGTGCACACAGGTACGCAAACCGAGGCAATGGCATACGGAATGCAATGAGACTAAAATGGCATACAGGATGCAAAAGGGACTTACACTAACATGAGAGAGCCTCAGCCACACTCACATAAGAGGCCGATGGATGAAAATGAAGTGCCTCGAAATGCGTGCACACAGGCATGCAAACCGAGGCAATGAATTAAAGCATGAAATGGCATACGAAATGAGACGTGGCACATGGCACATGGGGAAATGCAAATTTCAGCAGCCAAAATGATGCAAAACAGCCCCCGAATTATAGCAAAATTACACTCGATGCCCGAAATGCTATGCTAAGTACCCGAAATGACTTGCAGCTATGCCAAACATGCATAATATGGACATGAAGTGTAAAGACGGATGCTAGGCAGCCCCTAAACTAGCATTTTTTCAGTGCGAAGCATGGCCAAACAACAATCACAAGTATGGAAAAAATAGCATGCAAAAATGGGGGAAAAGAGGGGAATAATGAAGCAGGTGGTATACGCAATGCTCAAACTGAAAAATACAGTTCTACAACATTGAAGAGTGACTGAAAATATGAACATTTACAGCTTATCACAACTCTCAAAACAGTATGTAGATATGCTCAACATAGCATGCAAAATATGAGCCAAAAGAGGGCTATAAAGAGAGGTATACCAAGCATTCACCAAACCAGAAACGACCCTTAATGGAATATGTCAAGAAGATCAAAATAGGACTTTTTCTAGACCTGATGGTGGCCGAAAACAGAAGCTAGATAGGCTTAAAAAGCATGCAAAAATGGGGGCCAAAGAGGGATATAAAGGCAAGTATAACATGGAGGCCCCCAACAAGGTTGGTCCCTTCTACAATGTTGTAGAGGGACCCAAAATAAACCTACTCACAGTTCATGACATGCTCCAAATCAGATCGCACAGAGGCTAAACAAATCATGCAATTTTACGGTAAATATGAGAGATTATGAAGCAAGTGCATGATAGAAAGGCCAAACAGGGTTGAGCCCTTCTTCAATGTTGAATAGGGGCTCAAAATAGGCTCACTCACAGTTTACCTTATGCTCGAAAACAGATCACTCATAAGCTAGAAAAAGCATGCAAAAAAACAAGGGCAAAACATGGATTCAAAGCAACTTGCATATGGAGCATGAAAACAAGGTTGAGCCCTTCTTCAATGTTGAAGAGGGGCTGAAAATAAGCACAATATTAGTTCATGAGATGCTCCAAATCAGATCATACATAGGCCAAATATTCAATGCAAAATAAAGGCATACAAGAGGATATTGAAGCAAGTGTGTGATAGAGGGCTCAAACAGGGTTGAGCCCTTGAACAAACATCAAGAATAGCTCAAAAGAGGACCATTTTCAGTATTGGTTGGAGCTCAAAACAGTGAGCAAGTAGGGTTAAGAAAAGGGGCAAGAAAATGGTGTAAAAGAGAGGGATTGAGACTTACCCTTGAAGACCTTTCTTTCCTTGCTTCTTGACTTGAGAAATGTTGCTTCTAAGCCTCTAAGAACCTCTTCTTGTTGCTGGAAATGGAGTGGTGATGGTAGTGCTTGATGATGATGAACAAAAGGCACCAAAACTTGAAGATTTTAGAGAAAAATGGAGAGATATCAATGTATATCCTTGAGAGATATTTTTCAACCCTTCTACAAGAGCTAGGAGGCCAGCTATATAGGCAAGAAAATCGGAGAAAAGGTGGGCAAAAGGTGCTTTAGTTGCAGGTGGCCGGCTGGCTGGAAAAGGTGGCCGGCCGGCCAGGTATAGGAGAAAAACGGCCGGCCACCCCCGAGGATGAAGCCCCAGAAGTTAGCTTTCCAATGCCACAAACCTTGCATTAAAATTCCTCCTGTAGAAAAAGTTATGCCAGTTTCCGTAAAGCCGCGCAGATTCAGTCCAACCGGGCTTCAACCAACCATATCTCCACCCCTCGGATTTGGACTTGAAAGATTCTTGAGTGCAAAATGAAGCCCCGGAAGTAAGCTTTCCAACGATGGTGGCCTCATATTTTAATTCCTCTTGTGCAAAGAATTACGCCCGTTTCGGTGAAGCCGCGCAGACTTTTCTCCTTCTCGGATCCACTTTCAAAGAGGTTCAAAAATGAAAAGAAGAATTAATGGCCGGCCATGTGTTTTTAGGGTCCTCCCATGTGTGTACAACACAAATATGTGGTTTTGGCTCGAAGAAAATGGCCCTAGGGTGTTCAACATTAGCCCGGAAGTGAGAAAAACGGGCGTCGGGGGGGCGCCGGAAGAGCATAACGGGTTGCTGAGACAATTGCTAGCCTCCCACCCTCCAGTGATCTTCCTGGGGATAAAACAGAGGTACCTGCCAAAAATGAACAAAAACCGATGCAAAACGAATGCTCGGGGACCAAAACACGCAGTTCGGGGTCCCGAAAATAGGCTGTTAAGCACCGAAAGTGGCATTCGGCCACGAAGTGGGTATCTAAGACCCCAGTGTCCCTTGTTATGATAAAACAGAGGTACCTGCCAAAAATGAACAAAAACCGATGCAAAACGAATGCTCGGGGACCAAAACACGCAGTTCGGGGTCCCGAAAATAGGCTGTTAAGCACCGAAAGTGGCATTCGGCCACGAAGTGGGTATCTAAGACCCCAGTGTTCCTCGTTATGATAAAACAGAGGTACCTGCCAAAACCGGAGGAATCGGAGATGGTTGGGTGGTCCCGAACCGAGGCACACAGCCTGACGGCTCCGAAAACCGGGAACCGGGCTCCGAAATGGGCAAAATGGCCTACGGGCACGAAATGTAGCCCACGGCCACTGAGAGATAGTCTGCTAGACCTCTCCCTCCCCTCAGGAAAGAAAACAGAGAAAACCGAGTCCGGTTCGCAAACCGAGGCAAGGCACAAAAGAGAGTTCGGAAGTCTGGAGGCAGGGCGCACGGCCGCGACTCTGAGACTTCTGAACGAGCACAATATGCAACATCACCGAGCGCTCAATCGGCGACGTCTGAGTCTTAAGCTCGGTCAAAAATGGGGTGTCTACACTAGCTGCTCCAACTTCCTGTAACGCCCACAAAATAAACCCATAATATATATAACATTAACATGCATTGATAAAAGAAAACCAATCATTATCTCATTTATCAGAGTATCATTATTGAAAGACATCACATGTAACATCAAATAAAATACCCTACAGGCTTACATCTTTCCAAGTTAACACTTGGACACAAAAACGTGAGTACTAATTCAACTACAAATTTAGCCCTTGGCTTGAGTTTACATGTACAATCAAATAAAACGAAATAACAACTAATCTAAACAGAGTCTTCAACTCCAAATCCTTCCAAGCTAATTCCTTGGAGGTAGCATATCACCTGAACCTGAAAATGATGTTCCCATATAGGGTGAGCCACAGCCCAGTAGAAAAATACTAAACCAAATATAAGAATTGACTAAAGCAATAGCATTCGATAGATGGTTAACATAACATAATCAAATACATCACTATACAGTTTCATGACACTAATGTCCATGACAGGTTTCACTTTCCGTTATTATTCAACTTTCCAATTATACATACATGGCTCAGAACCTGGCCAAACTACAATATGAGACTATAACTCACATTAACATTACTTCCAATATCTACAATTCAAATGAGACCAAAGCTCATTATTTAAACACTTCCATAAATCAATAAGTACACATATTAGTTGTACTAATGGAGTCCATCCCCTTTCTCCTCCTAAACGGGTTTGAGAGTCCATCCCCTATTTTCCCTCAAACCATGGAGTACATCCCCTATCTCCTCCCAAACAATATGCATATACAATGTATTAAACACTTGTCATACACAACATTCAATCAATACACAAGTTCGCTGTATTAATTCAACTGTCATATATATAATGACTCATTCAATATGATTAGTTCCAGTTTTCCCTAATCAACAAGCAATGTCTACAACAATCACGACTATCCTCCACCGATAGCCCAAAACAGTTATTTCTAAACAGGAAATAAATGTATGAAAATATATAAAACCACATTCTCATAGGTGAGTGATTAAACTATTCAGCTACACCATTTAAGCTCATAATTCCCCAATTTCAAGAATTAGACTTAATTCCACAATTTTTCCAAAATTAATTATACAAATTAATTTTATTACAACAATTAGGGTTTTTCCCCTTTTCTCAAAATCAACCCTAAGGTTCAATTATCTCAATTTAACACACAAACATATGTTGTTTAATAGATGAAAACCCCCCCTTTTTTTTTAAAATTATAAACCAAACCCTAATTTCCCAAAATTACCACAAGACACCAATATATCAAAAATACCAAAACTTAGGACAAAACCTATAATATGGAGTAGGAAATCCCTACCTCGAAGTGAAGAACTCAAATGGAGAACATGGCGAAAACCCAATGTGCTCCAAATCTAAGATTGTTTAGATTAAAATGTAGCCCTCGACCCACTCTATCTTTTTAATAAAGGACCTAGGGTAAGAATACACTCTAAGTAGATCAAACCTAGGAGAGAAGGTGTGTAGAGGGAGAGAGAAGACGGACCTAGGGTTTTGGAATAAAAAAGAAGATGAAAAAGTGTTTTAAAAACCTATGTTGCCTATTTAAATAAAACAGGCTCGCTCGAGCGAAGGATTGGTCGCTCGAGCGACCAGACACAAGAAAGCCTCGCTCAAGCGAAGAAAGTCTTGCTCGAGCCAAGAACTCGAAGCTTCAGGTCTGCAACCCAGAAGCACGCTCGAGCGACAGAATGCTCGCTCGAGCGAAGAACTCGAAAACATACACCTCGCTCGCTCGAGCGAAGAAAAGCTCGCTCGAGCGAAGAAATACAACTTTCAGGTCTATACTAGACGCAATCGCTCGCTCGAGCGAAGAAACCCTGGCTCGAGCCACCAGATGCAAAACTCTACTCTCGCTCGAGCGACCAAACCCTCGCTCGAGCTAAGGACCAAAAACAAAAGCTCGCTCGAGCGACAAACTGTTCGCTCGAGCGAAGAGCCAAAATTCTGGGCAGCAACCCTTTGCTCCCAAACACTCCCAACCTGAAACCAACTTGTCCAAAACATCCTATAACTCAAAAATAAGAAATTAAAGGACGACAATAACAAATATATAACCACAGAATCCACGGAACCTAAGTCCGGATACAACAATCAAAAGGGAAAAGACCGGGGTCGCTATAACCTCCCCCCCTTAAAGAATTTCGTCCCCGAAATTAAGCATAAGTTTTCAAAAACAGGTTTTCTCAATTTCCAATGATATTACATTACAATAATAAACAACTTGACCCAATACCGGTCATTCCATCTCTTACCAAGAGGCATCTCACAATATATATTTCAACCTGCATTATCAATATGCAATTTTCCTTTCAATTTCAACAGTTTTCAATATATATGATTCCATTTCCATATCATATTCATTTTCATGATATAACTCCAATTCTACAATATTTTCAACATATTCGATGTTACACTAAACTTCCATTATGAGGCAAGTTTCAAAATACTTTCATTAAACCAAAACATTTTCAATGTTTTACAACTTAAGACATATATAAAGCTCTTAAGTCCAACAATATTACGAAATCTAAATACAAGATTACATATCAACAAACAAGTCCGGATATTTCTCGCGGACTTCCAACTCACGCTCCCAAGTGGCTTTTTCCACCCCGTGATGTTTCCACAGAACCTTTACCAAAGGGATGGTCTTGCCTCGCAAAACTTGATCCCGCCTATCCAAGACCCGAACTGGTCTCTCCTCATACGAGACATCCTCGTCAACCTCTAAGTCGGTCCAATCCAACACGTGTGATGGATCCGGCTCATACTTCCGAAGCATACTCACATGAAACACGTCATGAACTCCGGATAACTGCGGTGGCAAAGCTAAACGATAAGCAGCCTCGCCAATCCTCTCAAGGATCTCAAAAGGGCCAATAAACCGAGGGGACAACTTCCCGCTCTTCCCAAACCTCATTAACCCCCGTCTAGGTGATATCTTCAGAAAGACATGATCATCCACCTCAAATACCAAAGGTCTCCTTCTACGGTCGGCATAAGATTTTTGACGACTCTGGGCTGTAACAAACCTTTTACAGATAAGCTCAACTTTCTCTGTCGTTTCCCTCACCAACTCCGGACCCAACAAAGGTGCATCACGCACCTCGGCCCAACAAATTGGAGACCTACACAGTCAGCCATACAAGGCCTCAAACGGTGCCATACCGATGCTAGATTGGAAACTGTTGTTATAGGCAAACTCCACCAAAGGCAAGTGCCTCTCCCACGACCTACTAAAGTCAAGAACACAACCCCGAAGCATATCTTCAAGGATCTGAATAGTACGCTCAGACTGCCCGTCAGTCTGAGGATGATAAGCCGTGCTAAAGGTCAACTTAGTGCCTAAGGCACTCTGCAAACTTTGCCACAACCTAGCAGTAAAACGAGGGTCTCTATCCGAGACGATCGTCACTGGGACCCCGTGCAATCTCACTATGTCCCGAATATACAAGTCGGCAAGATGGTCTACCGAATCTCTCACGCGCATAGGAATGAAGTGCGCCGACTTAGTCAACCAGTCTACAACCACCCAAATAGCATCACTACCCCGCTGAGTCCTCGAAAGACCTACAACGAAGTCCATAGTGACATGCTCCCACTTCCACTCGGCAATAGACAAGGGCTATAACAAACCCGCTGGCCTCTGATGTTCGGCCTTCACTTGCTGACAAGTAAGGCACTTAGGCACGAAAGCTACCACATCTCTCTTCATACCCCGCCACCAAAACTGGCGACCCAAATCCCGATACATCTTAGTGCCTCCCAGATGCACTGCAAGACGTGAATGATGAAACTCTCGGAGTACCTCTTCTCAGCAAGACTCCGGCACAAACAGACGGTCTCGGTATCTCACACTCAAGTCGGGATACACCGTCAAACCCTTCTCAACTTTCCCAATGGAGATCTTCTCTCGGAGGGATTCTACCTGAAGATCACCTCTCTGTGCCTCTAACACTCGAGTCACAAGTGTAGGCTGCGCAACAATAGAAAACAAGGCCGCAGCCTCAACGGATTCGCCCAGAAGCAAATCAAACTCTCCAAGTGCACCCAACATCTCCCATTCCCGGATGGCTATACTAGCTATGACACCAACAGATTTCCTGCTAAGGGCATCGGCCACCACATTGGCCTTCCCCGGATGATAATGCAACTCGAAGTCATAATCCTCAATAAACTCCATCCACCTCCTCTGCCTCAAGTTCAAGTCTTTCTGTGTAAACAGATATTTCAGACTCTTATGATCCGAGAATACCTCGAACCTCTCACCATAAAGATAATGCCTCCAAATCTTCAAGGCAAAAATCACAGCTGCTAATTCTAAGTCATGTGTAGGGTAATTCTTCTCGTGTATTTTCAACTGACGTGAGCCATAGGCAACCACTTTCCCCTCTTGCATCAACACACAACCCAAACCCTCTCGTGAGGCATCACAATAGACTGCATAACCCAACCCTCTCTCCGGAATAATCAAGACTGGAGCGATGGTCAGTCTAACTTTCAGCTCTTGGAACGACTTTTCACAAGTCTCACTCCATACAAATTTGACTCCCTTCCGAGTCAGTCTAGTCAACGGCGAAGCTAACCTGGAGAAATCCTTCACAAACCGACGGTAATACCCAGCTAATCCCAGAAAACTACGGATCTCAAAAACATTCTTAGGCTGTGCCCAATCTTGCACTGCCTCTATCTTGGACGTATCAACAGACACTCCTTCCCTGGAAACTACATGGCCTAAGAACTTCACCTCCTCTAGCCAGAACTCACATTTCCCAAACTTAGCATAAAGCTTATGGGCTCTAAGTAACTCAAGCACCACTCTCAAGTGTTCCTCGTGCTCCTCCTCTGAAGGTGAATAAATCAGAATGTCGTCTACGAAAACGACTACAAAATGATCTAAGAATTCCCGGAAGATCCGGTTCATCAAGTCCATAAAGACTGCCGGTGCATTGGTGAGCCCAAATGGCATCACCAAAAACTCATAGTGGCCATACCGCGTACGGAATGCCGTCTTCGGAATATCCTCCTCCCTGACTCTTAACTGGTGGTAACCCGATCTCAAGTCTATCTTAGAGAAACAACGGGAACTCTTCAACTGGTCAAATAGATCATCTATACGGGGCATAGGGTACTTATTCTTAACCGTAGCCCGATTCAACTTCCGGTAATCGATACATAGTCTCAAAGCACCACCTTTCTTCTTAGCAAAGAGGGTCGGTGCTCCCCACGGTGAAACACTAGGACGTATATAGACCTTATCTTGTAACTCCTGGAGTTGGATCTTCAACTCAACTAACTCGGCTGGGGCAAAACGATAAGGTGCCATAGAAATCGGCACCGTGCCAGGCACTAAATCAATAGAGAACTCAATCTCCCTGTGAGGTGGCAAACTAACAAGATCCTCGGGAAAGACGTCCGAGTACTCACAAACCACTCTCGGCAACACAGTCTGGGTCTCATCACACTCACTACTCAAAAGGCTAGCAAGGAGACCACTCAACTCACTCTGCCCTCGCGGATCATACACCGGTGGCAAAACACTACCAACCCGATCCCCCAGAAAATGAAAACACTCCCCGCTCAAGGTACAAACCGTGACCCTCTGGCGGTAGCAATCAATAACTGCCCGGTATGACGATAACCAGTCCATACCCAAAATAACATCAAAGCCCTTCATGGGCATAACTACAAAAGGAAACGGAAGCCTATGATCGGTGACCTCTATATCACAACCCCTAACACCTTGTTTCAAGATCAATTCACCCCCAAGGGGTGACACTACACAAATAGGAGATGCTAACTGTGCTAACTCCAACTCCAAAACAGATGCAAATGCAGCAGACACAAAGGAATGAGATGCACCCGTATCAATCAATACACTAGCAACCGAGTTGCAAAACAAGAAGGTACCTCTCGCAACTGATGGAGCTGGCACAAGATCCTGCGCGGTAACAGCATACACGCGCCCAGACGGTCTCTAATCAACCTGCTCACCCCTAGGAGCATAAGACTGCTGCACAGACTGGGACGATGAAGCCCCCTGATTGGCCCTCGAGGCCTGAACAGACTGAGCTGGCTGATGACTCTGAGTCTGCCTTAAACTAGATGCACTAGATGTGCCACTCAACTGTGGGCAAAACCTCTTCAGGTGCCCTGCCTGACCACACCGATAACACGAGAGCGGCTGGCCTCTACCCTGACTCTGGCTCTGAGATCGAGCCAAAGATGACGCTGCTCTCTGTCCTCCTCCCTTCTGCGGGCAAGCTGGAGAGTTGTGGCCCAGCTGACCACACTTGAGACAGGTAATGTCTCCCTGGCTGCCTTTCCCAGAACTAGCACTCGGCACTGGAAAAGTCGATCTAGTAAAGCTACCCTGAGACTGCTGAGGGTTAAAACCCTTCTGTCTCTTGCCATCACTCTGGCTATCCTGACTCCTCTTGGAGCCTTTCTGCCCTTCCTCCTCCTCCTGCATCATGATCTCAGTATGGGCTGCAACATCAACCAGGCGCCCATAATCTCGAATCATAGTCCCTACAACTCTCAACTTGAGGCCGCGCCTCAACTTCTTCTCGAACTCTACACAACGGCGTTCCTCAGACGCCACCAATTCAGGTGCAAACCTGGACAAGCTAGTAAATGCGGCCTCAAACTCGGCCACTGAAGAACCCAGCTGCTTAAGCTGGCAGAACTGATCTCTCAACCTCTCCTTAACAGCTGGAGACAGGAACTTCTCCTGGAAAGCATTTACAAAAGCCTCCCAAGTCCCTCCTATACGGTTCTTCGTAAACTTCCACCACTGACCCTCATCCCCCTTAAGCTGGAAAGATGCCAAGGTCACCTTCAGTGCCCCGTCTTCGATGCCTAGCATCTCAAACGTCTTCGTTGTCTGTTTGAGCCATTCATCTGCCTTAAGTGGCTCTTTAGGATCACCCAAAAATTCATCCGGGTTAGACCGGAAGAACTCCCTCTTCAAAAAAGAAGGACCTGTATCTGCAACATGAACCTGGGCCTGATTCTCAGCTCTGAGAATGCCTACTGACTCCCTGAATGCCCCTGCTATCTTTCGAGCCAAAGCGCCCATAGCCTATTGACCTACCGGCTCAGCCACATTGGCCTGGCCAACTCCCTCCTGCACTGCCGGAATCTCATCCGGTATAGGCACTTCCTGCCTACTATGCCTACCACGCCTATTATGTCCTCGTCCTCGTTCTGACATCCTAATAAAGGTAACAAAGACGTTAGCACTCTAATAAATGTGCCAAAATTAAAACACTTGCGTCCTAATGCATTGGACAACAATAATTCATTCCACGTAAGCACATAATCACATAAGCACCTACGAATTTCATTCCTGGATAATGACAGTCCCGAGGCGTCACTAAAGTTCCGGTTGGAAACAACATTGATCAAGTGCCTTTCCAACAAGACTTTCAGAAACTCAAGGGTCCAATCAACATCCTAGAAACTACATTCCATACCCACATAATCACATAAACATGTTATCATATAAGCATATAACAGTACAGCTAAGTCTCTATCAAACGAGACGAACCCATTGTGATACTAATCACTTCCCACGTACCCAAAGTATTCGAACCCGGCACGCTCTGATACCAAGTTGTAACGCCCTCAAAATAAACCAATAATATATATAACATTAACATGCATTGATAAACGAAAACCAATCATTATCTCATTTATCAGAGTATCATTATTGAAAGACATCACATGTAACATCAAATAAAATGCCCTACGGGCTTACATCTTTCCAAGTTAACACTTGGACACAAAAACGTGAGTACAAACTCAACTACAAATTCAGCCCTTGGCTTGAGTTTACATGTACAATCAAATAAAACGAAATAACAACTAATCTAAACAGAGTCTTCAACTCCAAATCCTTCCAAGCTAATTCCTTGGAGGTAGCATATCACCTGAACCTGAAAATGATGTTCCCGTATAGGGTGAGCCACAGCCCAGTAGAAAAATACTAAACCAAATATAAGAATTGACTAAAGCAATAGCATTCGATAGATGGTTAACACAACATAATCAAATACATCACTATACAGTTTCATGACACTAATGTCCATGACAGGTTTCACTTTCCGTTATTATTCAACTTTCCAATTATACATACATGGCTCAGAACCTGGCCAAACTACAATATGAGACTATAACTCACATTAACATTACTTCCAATATCTACAATTCAAATGAGACCAAAACTCATTATTTAAACACTTCCATAAATTAATAAGTACACATATTAGTTGTACTAATGGAGTCCATCCCCTTTCTTCACCTAAACGGGTTTGAGAGTCCATCCCCTATCTTCCCTCAAACCATGAAGTACATCCCCTATCTCCTCCCAAACAATATGCATATACAATGTATTAAACACTTGTCATACACAACATTTAATCAATACACAAGTTCGCTGTATTAATTCAACTGTCATATATATAATGACTCATTCAATGTGATTAGTTCCAGTTTTCCCTAATCAACATGCAATGTCTACAACAATCACGACTATCCTCCACCGATAGCCCAAAACAGTTATTTCTAAACAGGAAATAAATGTATCAAAATATATAAAACCACATTCTCATAGGTGAGTGATTAAACTATTCAACTACACCATTTAAGCTCATAATTCCCCAATTTCAAGAATTAGACTTAATTCCACAATTTTTCCAAAATTAATTATACAAATTAATTTTATTACAACAATTAGGGTTTTTCCCCCTTTTCTCAAAATCAACCCTAAGGTTCAATTATCTCAATTTAACACACAAACATATGTTGTTTAATAGATGAAAAACCCCTTTTTTTAAATTATAAACCAAACCCTAATTTCCCAAAATTACCACAAGACACCAACATATCAAAAATACCAAAACTTAGGACAAAACCTACAATATGGAGTAGGAAATCCCTACCTCGAAGTGAAGAACTCAAATGGAGAAGATGGCGAAAACCCAATTGTAACAAGCCCGCGGGGGACCTCGCTACAGCTCGGACTCTCGATTTGTCACGGTTCTTAATCTTGAACCAAAGAGTCCAAATCCGGCAAATCGTTTTTGAAAACAGATTTTTGAAAGAAGTGCCAAACATGGACTACTTTGCCAGATACAGAGTCGCCACCTAAATGTTTTTTAATGGAAAATTTAGGAAACCCTGACTCGGTGCCAAAGGCCACGTGTCCGTCATCACCAAAGTTGCCTCGGCTCGGGAACTTGGGTACGATTGGGGAAGGTCACTTCGTGAGCACCCCCGCTCGCCCGGTCAAAGACCGGCCTCTACTAACCATGATATCTTATTTTGAAAACATTGTGAGTTCTTGTTCCGGTTATTAGCCTAGGTTACTATGTGATGCTCGCAGCAAATAAGTATAGACTGGGCCGCTTGAATTGGAACAAAACATTTTATGTTTGTTTGTTTGAAAATGGTTTGATGGTGCTACCCGCAGGTAGGCTAAGACGTGGATTTGCCACCCTCAGGTGGGCTTAGAAAACTTGATTTTGCCACTATCTAGTGGGCTTAAAACAAACATTTGATGAATTGTCCAATCCAAGTAACCCAACCTCCACCCACAAGCATTCAAGGCAGTTATATCACATAAGCATATAGCCTCATGGTAAGCATGCTATTCATGGCAACACTCACACGCGTGCAAGGATGCTAAAGCATAAAACTCACCGAGTACTCCAAGTCAAAACAGAAAACCGATTAGAAATCATGCATGATCCTAAATATGCTGAATTGCCTAATGCAACGCATGCAAAAATGCAACTTATAGCAGGCTCGGCTATTCTAAACATGGCATATGAAATGCTACAACTAAAACGTATTCAATTTGGATTTGAAATACAAATGCAGTTTGTATGATGCGCCGAGCCCGGTGCGTGCAAAACAGATGAATGATGCAAACATGCCGTCATACTGTATGTTAATTTGAAATATGCCCTATATCTAATCATCATAAGCGGATAAATAAAAGGGAGAAAGACGTGGGGTTGGAAGACATACATCACACTCACCCACACTTATTACAATTATGCCCTCGCGCAGAGGGTCCGAATAAATAATACAGTCCGAAATAAAAGAATAATACAGTCCGAAATAATACAGATCCCTAATTAATTAACAAATTAAACTAAGAACGCTGTAAACTGGCATGCAAGCCAGGGGCTGCCTTGCTTCCGTTCCGGATAATGAAATGATGTATGCTGGGCTGCCTTGCGTGGAAATCCACTGGGATGCCCCAATTAGCCTCTGTTTGCAATGTTCCTCGAAATGCGTGCCAAGCCTCGGAAGACTGCTGATTCTTGATATGCTGCAACAGAGAGCAGGAAAGGGGCATAGCAATGTATTTCACAAATATATGCATGCCTCGATCCTCGTGCCACCAATCACGCATCTCGATGCATGATGGCCGAGGAATCGGATTGCACAACTCAATATAGGATGAATGCAGATGAATGCTACAACAAAACCTAACTCCATCATGGGTAATCCGGAGCGTCGGTGACTTGGGAATTGAGACCCGTTCCGTCACTCGGAGTACGAAACGCGTCTCGTTTCCTGTGCCCGGGCTAACTCCTATCCCGAACACGATGCAATATGCATGATATGCATGAATGCAACTAAAATACAATCCTAGCATGCATAATGCTATGAAGATGAGATGCCTCGAAATGCGTGCCCGCGGGCTCGCAAACCGAGGCGATGATCCTAAGGCATGAAATGGCATACGCAATGCAAATTGGACTTACACTAACACGAGTGGACCTCAGCCACACTCACATAAGAGGCCGTCGGATAAAACTGAAGTGCCTCGAAATGCGTGCACACGGGCGCGCAAACCGAGGCAATGACATAAAGGCATGAAACGGCCTGAAATATGATATACAATGAGACTAAAATGAGATGTCTCGAAATGCGTGCCCACGGACACGCAAACTGAAAAAATGGTATACGAAATGCAACAGGACTAAAATGAGATATGCGATGCAATATGGGCTTACACCAACATGAGAGAGCCTCAACCCAACTCACACGGGAGGCCGTCGGATAAAAATGAGATGCCTCGAAATGCGTGCACACGGGCACGCAAACCGAGGCAATGGCATACGCAATGCGATGAGACTAAAATGACATACAGAATGCAAAATGGACTTACACTAACATGAGTGAGCCTCAGTCAACTCACATAAGAGGCCGTCGGATGAAAATGAAGTGCCTCGAAATGCGTGCACGAGGGCACGCAAACCGAGGCAATGACATAAAGGCATGAAATGACACGGAAATGATATGCGAACATGTAAATGAATTTCAGCACTGAAATATGAGGAAAACAGTCCCGAAAGATGGCCAAAATGCACACGAAACATGGAATGATCCCGAAATGCAATATTAGGCGCCCGAAATGGCCTATAGCCATGCAATGCATGCACAATATGGACATGGAATGAAAATACAGTAGCGAGGCAGCCCCAAGACAAGCATTTTTCAGTCATAAAAAGGGCTAAATAGCAAGCATAGATAGGGCAACAATAGCATGCAAAAATACGAGCCAAGAGAGGGGTATTGAAGCAAGTGATATATGCGATGCCCAAATGGAAAAGTACCCTTCTACAACACTAATGAGGGACTAAAAATATGAACATTTACAGTAGATGACATCGCCCAAATCAGTATGCAAACATGATGAAAATGCTATGCAAGATTGAGGATATACAAGGCTATAACATGAGGTACCCTAAACATTCATCAAACCAGAAAAGATCCTTAATGAAATATGTCAAGAAGATCAAAATATGGATATTTTCAGTACTGATGATGGCCGAAAACAGAAGCTAGATAAGCTTAAAAAGGCATGCAAAAGGGGGTCAAAGAGAGATATAAAGGCAAGTATAACATGGAGACCCCAAACAAGATTGATCCCTTATACAATATTGTAGAGGGACACAAAATAAGCTCACTCACAGTTCATGACATGCTCCAAAACAGACTGCATGTAGGTCAAATAAATCATGCAAGTTTACGGTAAATATGAGAAATTATGAAGCAAGTGCATGATAGAGAGGCCACACAGGTTTGAGTCCTTCTTAAATGTTGAATAAAGACTCAAAATAGTCCCACTCACAGTTTACCTCATGCTCGAAAACAGATCACTCATAAGCTAGAAAAAGCATGCAAAAACAAGGGCAAAACATGGATTCAAAGCAACTTGCATATGGAGCATGAAAACAAGGTTGAGCCCTTCTTCAATGTTGAAGAGGGGCTCAAAATAATCACAATATCAGTTCATAAGATGCTCCAATTCAGATCACACATAGGCCAAATATTCCATGCAAAATAAAGGCATATAAGAGGATATTGAAACAAGTGCAAGATGGAGGGCTCAAACAGGGTTGAGCCCTTAAACAAACATCAAGAATAGCTCAAAAGAGGACCACTTTCAGTTCTGGTCGGAGCCCAAAACAGTGTGGAAATAGGGTTAAGAAAAGGGGCAAAAAAGTGGTGTAAAAGAGGGATTTTGAGACTTACCCTTGAAGACAAGTTCTTGGCTGCCTTTTCCTTGAAGAAAGTTGCTTCTAAGCCTCTTAAGAACTCCTCCTTGCTGCTGGAAATGGATTGGTGATGGTGATGCTTGGTGATGATGAAGAAAAGGCCTCAAAACTTGAAGAAAATGGAGTTGTATGTATGTATATCCTTTAATCAATCCTTGTGGCTTGTGTTCTTGAGGTGGGAGGACACTAATGTGTGCAAGAGAGGAAGAGAGGAGTCTTCTTTGGAATGGAGGGAAATGAGCCCTTATTTCCCTCCAAATGGGTCCCCCGAATGAGATATTTTTTGGGAAAAATCGAAGCACAGCTGGAGTGCACACATCTCAAGGAAGCAGGCCGGCTAGGTAACTTTACTACAGGTGGCCGGCCGGCCACCCCCCATAGCCGGCCGGCCAAGGGAAAAAATGGAAAGTGACAATTACTGGCCGGCCACCAAAGGTTGGTGTCCTCCCATGTGTGTACAACAAGACCCTATGGTTGGAATCTGGCAACTCTGAACCAGGAGAAACAACAATCCACTTTTAGGAGAGGTCAAAAATGAAAAGAAGAATTACTGGCCGGCCATGAACTTTTAGGGTCCTCCCATGTGTGTACATCACAAATATGTGGTTTTCGCTCGAAGAAAATGGCCCTAGGGTGTTCAACATTAGCCCGGAAGTGAGAAAAACGGGCGCCATGGGGCGCCGGAAGAGCATAACAGGTTGCTTGGACAATTGCTAGCCTCCCACCCTCCAGTGATCTTCCTGATGATAAAACAGAGGTACCTGCCAACAATGAACAAAAATCGATGCAAAACGAATGCTCGGGGACCAAAACACGCAGTTTGAGGTCCCGAAAATAGGCTGTAAGCACCGAAAGTGGCATTCGGCCACGAAGTGGGTATCTAAGACCCCAGTGTCCCTCGAAAGGGAGTAAATGAGATGTATGCCAAAAACCGGAGGAATCGGAGATGGTTGGGTGGTCCCGAACCGAGGCACACGGCCTGACGGCTCCGAAAACCGGGAACCGGGCTCCGAAATGGACAAAATGGCCTACGGCCACGAAATGTAGCCCACGGCCACTGAGAGACGGTCTACGGGACCTCTCCCTCCCCTCAGGAAAGAAAATAGAGAAAACCGAGTCTGGTTCGCAAACCGAGGCAAGGTACAAAAGAGAGTTCGGAAGTCCGGAGGCGGGCGCACGACCGCGACTCTGAGACTTCTGAACGAGCACAAAATGCAACATCACCGAGCGCTCAATCGGTGACGTCTGAGTCTTAAGGTCGGTCAAAAATGGGGTGTCTACACCAATGTGCTCCAAATCTAAGATTGTTCAGATTAAAATGTAGCCCTCGACCCACTCTATCTTTTTAATAAAGGACCTAGGGTAAGAATACACTCTAAGTAGATCAAACCTAGGAGAGAAGGTGTGTAGAGGGAGAGAGAAGATGGACCTAGGGTTTTGGAATAAAAAAGAAGATGAAAAATTGTTTTAAAAACCGTTGCTGCCTATTTAAATAAAACAGGCTCGCTCGAGCGAAGGATTGGTCGCTCGAGCGACCAGACACAAGAAAGCTTCGCTCGAGCCAAGAACTTAAAGCTTCAGGTCTGTAGACGTCCCCGAACGCCCCGGGAGGGTTAAGTCCCGTTCCGTTCATATTGGGGTCACTACAGTTCAAGGACTCAAATGTCACGGTTCTTAATCTTGAACCAAAGAGTCCAAATCCGGCAAATCGATTTGAAAACAGATTTTTTTGAAAAGAAGTGCCAAACATGGACTACTTTGCCAGATACAGAGTCGCCACCTAAATATTTTATTTTTTGGAAATTTAGGAAACCCTGACTCGGTGCCAAAGGCCACGTGTCCGTCATCACCAAAGTTGCCTCGGCTCGGGAACTTGGGTACGATTGGGGAAGGTCACTTTGTGAGCACGCCCGCTCGCCCGATCAAAGACCGACCTCTACTAACCATGATATCTGATTTTGAAAACATTATGCATTCTTATTCCGGTTATTAACCTAGGTTACTATGTGATGCGCACAGCATACAAGTATAGACTGGATCGCCCGAATTGGAACAAAACACTTCATGTTTGTTTTTTTGAAAGATGGTTTGCTACTCGCAAGTAGGCTTAAAATGCGGATTTTGCCACCCTCGGGTGGGCTTAGAAAACATGATTTTGCCACTGTCTAGTGGGCTTAAAACAAACATTTGATGAATTGTTCCAATCTAAACAACCCAACCTTCACCACAGGCATTCAGGCAGTTATATTACATAAGCAGTTAGCCTCATGGTAAGCATGCTATTCATGGCAGTCACTCACACGCATGCAAGGATGCTAAAGCATAAAACTCACCGAGTACTCCAAGCCAAAACAAAAGCTCATTAGAAATCATGCATGATCCTAGATACAGAGAATTGCCTAATGCAACACATGCAAAGATGCAAACTATAGCAGGCTCGGCTATTCTAAACATGGCGTATGGAATGCTACAGCTAACATGTATTCAACTTGGAATTGAAATACAAATGCAGTTAGTATGATGCGCCGAGCCTGGTGCGTGCAAAACAGATGAATGAATGCAAACATGCTATCATACTGTATGCTAATTGAAACATGCCCTAATCTAACCATCATAAGCGGGTAAATAAAAGGGAAAGAAAGACGTGGGGTTGGAAGACATACATCACACTCACGCACACTTATTACAACATTGCCCTCGCGCAGAGGGTCCGAATAAATATACAGTCCCAAATAAAAGAATAGTACAGTCCCAATAATACAGTCCAAATAATGTACAAATTCATAATTAATTAACAAATTAACTAAGAAAGCTGTAAAACTGGCATGCAAGCCAGGAACTGCCTTGATTCCGCTCCGAGTGATGAATGATGCATGTTTAGGCTGCCTTGCGCGGAAATCCACTGGGATGCCCCAATTAGCCTCTGTTTGCACCTGTTCTTGAAATGCGTGCCAAGCCTCGGAAGACTACTGATTCTTGATTTTGCTGCAACAGAGAGCAGGAAAGAGGCATAGCAATGTATTTCACGAATGTATGCATGTCTCGATCCTCGTGCCACCAATCACGCATCTCGATGCATGATGGCCGAGGAGCCGAATTGCACAACTCGATATGAAATGAATGCACATATAAACACAACAAGACCAAGACTCCATCATGGATAATCCGGAGTGTCGGTGACTGGGGGATTGAGATACGTTCCGTCACTCGGAGTACGGAACATACCTCGTTTCCCGTGCCCGGGCTAACTCTTATCTCGGACACGATGCAATATGCATGATATGCATGAAATGCAACTAAGATACAACCTAACATGCGAAAGGCTATGAAATGGCATACACAATGCTCTAATATAACCTAGCATACACAATGCTATGGAATGAATGGCATACGCAATGCATAATGGACTTACACTGACATGAGTGGACCTCAGCCGCACACACAAGAGGCCATTAGATGAAAATAAGACAACTCGTGATGCGTGCACGCGTGCACGCAAACCGAGGACGACCCTAAGGCACGTAAATACCACTCTAACAAGACATGGCAAGACATGGGATATGATATGCAAACATGCAAATTTCAGTAGCAAAATGAAATGCGAAACAGCCCCGAAGCATGGAAAAAATGCACCCGATGCACGAAATCAATCCCGAAATGCAAGATTAAGCACATGAAATGACTTGTAGCTATACAAAGAATGCATAATTTGAACATGAAGTGTAAAGACAGAAGCAAGGAAGCCCCAAAACAAGCATGTTTACAGTTTAAAGCATGGCCAAACAGTGAGCACAAGTGGGACTAAATTAACATGCAAAAATGGCTCCGCAAGGGAGGTAATGAAGCAAGTCACAAATTCTGGCCCCAAACAGAGAAGGGGCCTTCTACAATATTGAAGAGGGGCCGAAAATATGATGTATTACAGTTTATGACAAACTCCAAAAGCAGATACAAGTATGCTCAAAATGCTATGCAAGAAATAGGCCAACAAAGGGGCAAAGAAGCAAGTGGTGCATGGAGGTCTCAAACAAGTGAGGGCCCTTCAACAATGTTGAATAGGGACCCAAAATAAGGCTTTTTACAGTTTAGAACCAGCCCCAAAACAGTATACAAATAGGCTCAAAATATCATGCAAAATGAGGCCATCAAAAGGGCTATAACATGAAGTATACAAAGGGTGTCTCAAAAAGCCATAGACCCTTAATGAAACATGAAGAGGGGGTCAAAATAGGGCCATTTTCAGTTCGACCAAAGTCCAAAAATAGAGACACAATAGGCTAACAAATCATGCAAAATGGGACCAAAGAGGGTACAATGGCAAGTGGTACATGGAGGTCCCAAACAGTGGTGAGCCCTTCTTCAATGTTTAAGAAGGGCTTAAAATAGCCTATCTACAGTTTTACATCATGCTCCAAAACAGATTACACATAAGCCAAAAATACTATGCAAAATTATGGCATAAGAAGGGTAATGAAGCAAGTGCAAATGAGGGTCCAAAAAAGGGTAAGACCCTTAATGAAACAGAAAACGAGCTCAAAAAAATGACATTTCCAGTTATGGCCGGAGCTCAAAACAGTAAGAAAAGAGGGCTAAGAAATGGTACAAAAATGAGCTAGAAAAGGGGAAATGGTGCTTACCCTTGAAGACCAAGCCTTGGCTGCCTCTTGGACTGAAAAATGGTGCCTCCTAGCCTTTTAGAAGAGCTCCAAGCTGCTGGAAATGGAAGTGGTAGTGTAGTGCTAGGTGGTGGTGTGAAAAAGGTAGAACTTGGTTGTTTTGAGGGTTAAAGAGTGAGATGGAGGGAGGTATTATATGCAAGCTCAAGGCAATTTTTCCAACCCTTGGACCAATGCTGGAGGCCAGTTATATAGACACAAAGAGGGGGAGAAAAAGGAGGAAAAAAAATGGGGGGAAAACAAGCCAAGTTTCCCCCCAAAAGTTGTCCCCCCCGGATACAGATTTTTGGGGGGAAAAAAAGTATATAGCTGTAATGTACTCCCCCTGAGGAGCAAGGCCGGCCAGGTTTTGGAGCTGTAGGTGGCCGGCCGGCCACAGCCCATGGCCGGCCGGCCAGGGGTCAAAAAGGCCAAGGTGAATTAATGGCCGGCCACCACAAATTAGTGTCCTCTCAGATGCCCTCAACACAGCCCTGTGGTCCAAAATTGGAGGAAGTGAAACAGGAGAGAGAACAAGCCATTTTTCAAAGGGGTTCAAAAGGTTCAAGTGGAATTACTGGCCGGCCATGTGATATTTGTGCTCCCAGGGTGTACAACACAAATATTGGTTTGGAGCTGAAGAAAGTGGCCTTAGGGTGGTCAACATTGGCTTTGAAGTGAGAAAAATGGGCGTCGGAGGGCGATGAAGGAATATAACTGGTTGCTGAAACAATTACTGGCTCCCACCCTTCTATGACCTTCCTGGTGATGAAAGAGAGGTCCTGCCAAAAATGAACGAAAACCGGTGCAAAATGAAGGTTCAAGGACCGAAACGCGCAGTCCGAGGCCCCGAAAACTGACTGTTAGGCACCGGGAGTGTGTGTTCGACCACGAAGTGGGTCTCTCAGACCACAGTGTCCCTCAAAAGGAGTAAATAAGATGCATACCAAAAACTAGAGCAAACGGAGGTAGTTAGGCGGTCCCGAACCGAGGCACACGGCC
>JAPPVO010005554.1:0-36551 GCA_030407325.1 Camellia japonica | reverse complement strand
TTTGGTTAAAAACATTTGGGTGCGTCCCGGTGTTTACGCCAACTCTTTCGGTTAAAAACATTCGGGTGTGTCCCGATGTTTACACCAACTCCTTCGATTAAAAACATTCGGGTGCGTCCTAGTGTTTACACCAACCTCTTCGGTTAAAAATATTCGGGTGCGTCCCGGTGTTTACACCAACTTCTCCGGTTAGAACATTCAGGTGCATCCCGGTGTTCACACCATCTCTTTCTCCTCTCACGTGAGACACGTTAGGATTGTTTGTTTCTGTTTTTATCACTTTCCCTCCTCTCACGTGCAACGCGTTAGGATCTCGGTTGAAACCTTGGGTGAGCCTGATGGTTATGTTGTTTTTCGTTTTTCCTGCGCATCGTGTAGGTAAGCTTGCATTATTTTCTTATATCCTTTCTGCATGAAATGTGGTTTGGCTCATGATTCTCACGCATGGCATGTTCATTTACTTATTTCTTTTCATATTTGAGATGTTGTACCTTGTTTCGGTTTGTTTGAATTTGGCATTTTCATTGCATTGTATTTGCATTTAAATGTTTCATTACAGCCTCATTGCATGATCATAAGTTATGTTCTTGCATGGTGCATATCATTTGCATCTTGCCCCAGAACTACGCTGGTTTGATTCCTTGCAAAGGGATACGTAGGCAGCCTGCGGGCACAACCATTTGTTTTGTCTTGCTTGTTTGTTTGTCCAAGTCTTCGGCCTTGTCAAAATGGGTCGTCTCTGGGCTTTGACATTCACTCCCGTCACTTCATGACTTCCGAGTTTTGTCAAAGAGAGGCAACTGTAGACACCCCATTTTTGACCGTCCTCAAGACTTGGACATCATCGCTTGTGCACTTGATGATTGTGATTGCATGTGTTCGTTTTGAGTGCCCGAAGTCCTCGGCGGAATGCCCTGTTTTTTAGCCTTTAAACCTTGTCTTTTCTATGCCTTGTTTTGGACCAAAACTTGGTGTCTGGACCTTTTGGTGACCTGTCGGCCACCACCATAGGCTGTCGGCCATGGCTCATGGTTGTGGGCCATTGGTGTGGCCGATCGGCCACCAATGTCTTTTTTTAGATATTTGTTGACAGCTGTTAGCACACTGAGCTGCATCTGCCTACACGTGTATGGTGGGATGTTTATAAGCTCAAGGCATGTTTTTCTATATATATGGGGGTTCCTCCTCCATTTTGGAGGGTTAGAAATTTTGGAACAAAAAATCTCTCTCTCTCTCTTGCAATTTTGTGCTTAGTTGCTTGTTTTACATACACTACCTTAATCAAAGTTGCTTCTCTTTGGGTTGAGGCTATTTGAGACCCTCTTTGAGCTCTAGCAAGTGGTTTTAGCTTGGTTTGTTGCCTAAACTTGAGCTTTGCTTCAAAGGTATAACACTTGCCTTGTTTACTTTGTTTCAATATACTTGTTTTGCCATATTTTCTTACTATTTTGGGGCTGGTTTTAAACTGTAAAAATTTCTGTTTTTGTGCCTTAAAAGTGGTGGTTTGAGTCCTTTTTTAGTTAAGGGGTGGTTCACCCTTCTTGCTTCTTAGTTTGTCAAGCTTTTGTGCCTTTGCTCACCACTTTCAAACTATCTTTTTTGGGCCTTTTAATTTAGAGGTTTTTCAGTGATAAACAACTCATTTTGAAGTCTAAAATTGGAGCGGGTAGCCTCCCCTCCTTGTGTCTTGTTTGCATGCCTAGTTAACCCCATGTATTAACTTAATGTTTTAGCTTTTTGTGGCTCAAGTCCAGCATGTTTCACACTCTGTTTTGAACTATTTTGCCACTATTTTAGCTGTTTAGTGCCATTTGAGCCTTGTATGGCATGGTTGTAGTGTAAGTTTCTTCACTAGCTTGATGTTTTAAGGCTTTAACCACCATTGGTTTGAGTTGGTTGCATGTTTTAGTGCTTTTATCACTCACTTCCAGCACTTAATCATCTCTGCAACCTCCCTCCTTTCTTGATTTTATTTTTACTTTGAAAGTGGTTCAAACCCTTTGTTTATTTAAAGCATGAAATTGAGGTGTTTGTGTTTAATGGTTTAATCCCTTTTGGGATTCGTTACCAACGGCATGAGGTCTCTTTCATGCCTAAAACAACCTTTGGTTTAAGCCCTCTTTCCATTAAAGAACACTCACCAATGGACAAATTGATTAATGAATGACTTGGTAATTAAAATGTGTAAACAAAATTGGCAAGTAAAAGTGACAAGATAGGCATTCCTTCGTGTTGCATTGTATGTATTCAAATCGAACGTTAGTTTGAACACAAGGAAAATGGAACATTTCATACTCAAAAGTGAGGAAATGTGTCATCTTTCTAGGTCTCCATTTCCCTTGATCATACATGATAGGGTGATGGTCATTTGAGTCTTGTTCTCGTATTTATTAAACTTGTACAATTGGTTTCACAAGCCATCATGCAATGATTTGCTTGATTGATGGTTTGTGAACTAAGTTTTGTCTTTCCTTTGATTTCCCCATGAAAAGGAGAGACAAAGTGTGCAAACAACCCTCGAGAAATACACTATTTTGCTCTGTTTTGCTCTCTGTTGCAGCAAGGAAGTTCAGGACAGCAGTGCCCAATAGCCACCATCAGTAGCCGACCTGCCACTAGTGGTAGCCGACTGGCCACAATTGGTAGTCGACCGGCCCCTTGTCGGCCATTAGTGAAATTTGCACAGTGTGTTGGTAAGGTGGAGCAAAGGTGTTCTGGAAGTGGGCAGCATTTTCAGTGTTCAATGTGCAAATAGAGGCATTCAGCAACAAGGCAGTGGCTCTTTGGGTGGAAACCGAGCATGCATAGGCCTTCCTCACCTCCTGGGATTAGCTAATTCGTTTAAATATCTAGCTTAAATATGTGTTTGTAATTGATTAGTTGTAGCTAATTAAGTGTTGTAAATAATTAGTTAGTGTAACTAGTTATTCGAGTTCATTTTGTAATTAGTTAACTAGAATAGTTGATTAATTCGGTTTGTAATAATTAGTTAGCTTAATTAGCCTAGTTAGCTAGTTGGTTAGCTTATTCATTCGAAGTCTCTTTTGCAAGGGCGTAATGTTGTAATAAGTGTGCGTGCGTGTGTGTATGTTTTCCAACCCCACGTCTTTCTCCCTTTTATTTAATCGCTTTCGATGGTTAGATTAGGGACATGTTTCGATTAGCATACCTTATGCTTGCATCTATTCATTTGTATTGCATGCACCAAGGCTCAGCGCATCATTCAAACTGCATTGTCATTTCAATATCTTACTTGAATACATGTTTAATCGCATGTTGTTTAAATTGTTTCATATGCCATATTAGTAGCTGAGCTTATTAATTGCATTCTTCGCATGCGTTGCATTAGACACTATGCATGCACCGAGACTCAGCGCATCATTCAAACTGCATTGTCATTTCAATATCTTACTTGAATATGTGTTTAATTGCATGTTGTTCAAATTGTTTCATATGCCATATTAGTAGCCGAGCCTATTAATTGCATTATTTGCATGCGTTGCATTAGACACTTAACATAGTTAGGATCATGCATCTTTCTAAGTAGTTTTTGTTTTGGCTTGGAGTACTCGGTGAGTTTTTATGCTTTAGCATACTTGCATGAGTGTGATTGCCATGTTTCCATGATTAGCATGCATGCCATGAGGCTATGTGCTTAAATGCTAAACTACCTGAATGTCTGTGGATGAAGGCTTGTTGTTTGAATTGGAACAATTCAATGAATGTACGTTTTAAGCCCACTATGTTTGGTGGCAAATCCGCAAACCTCTAAGCCCACTTGAGGTGGCAAATTCAAACTATTTTCGCCAACAAACATGAGTTGAATTGTTCCAAATTGAGCAAACTAGTCTATATTTGTTTGTGCGCATCACGTAGTAAAGCTAGCTTAATAATGAACAAGAGTACATAATGTTTATAAAAAAATTCATATCATGATTAGTAAAGGCCGATCTTTGATCGGGCGAGCAGGGGTGTTCAATTCATGACCTTCCCCTCTCGTACCTAAGTTCCCGAGCCGAGGCAACTTTGGTGATGATTGACACGTGGCCTTCGACACGAGTCAGGGTTTCCCAAATTTTTCCAAAACAAAAAATATTTAGGTGGCGATTCTGTATCTGGCAAAGCAATCCAATTTTGGCATTTTTGATTCAAAATCAATTTTCCAAAACGATTTGTCGGATTTGGACTCTTTGGTGTTTATCAGTTTCACATTGCACTTGTGAGATTAGATTCAGAACCGCGGAAGTCCAAACTGTAGGGCTTTCTTTCAAACCTTCCAAAAGGGGGCACGAAAAAGGCGAGCCACAACTACAGATAGCCATAGACTTACGGCTGGTAGGACAGCGTGAAAAGACAATGACAGGGAAGCAATCATGAGTGAGGCATGGTAAGTCAAGAGGCCAACGAATGTATGAAAGATATCAATACATACATACTCTCTCTAACTACTTCTTGACTCCTTTCTTTTTCCAATCTAACTTAACCATCGAAGGGTCCCCAAGAAGGAACCCCATCCCCTGGGTCCTTCATATCGAACTTGGTGCAGGTGTTGTTGGGAAGACGAAGTTCGGCCAACCTATGGAGTATTCGAATCCTGTCCGACCCATCTCTCGTCCGACAAAACTGCATTATCAAAAATCATATATATATCAAACCATACAAGTTATATACAAAAAATTATACAAATCACTTGTCCTTAGTGTTGGACTATTTAATAAATTTAAATATAAGGTACTTGTAAAATTATTAAATAGTTGTGGATATTATTGACATTATTTATGTAGTGATTTTGAAATATGGCAAAAAAGAAAGAGAGTAAATTACTAATGTACTTTTTGAGATTTGCTTAAAATACGAATTATTTCTATAATTGGAAAATTATAAATATTTTCTTGTCAGAATTTTTTATTTAACAAAATTTATTGACAAAATAAAATTCCTAATTGCTCTCCTATATAATAATAAAATTACTTGAATTATTAATAGAATTAAAATTTTAATATCATTAAAAATTGTTAATTAACTTAATGATTTATTAATAAAAGTGATTATTTGTTATAAAATTAGAAATCATGGGGGTATATACAGTTTCTAAAATTACAAGGCATAATTCATATTTTAAGCAAAACTCAGGAATGTGATCATAATTTATCCACACACACACACACACACACACACAAAATTAGTTGGTTATCCTTTATTTTTAGTAATTTGAGTCCGGGGAAAAGAAAATGAATTGACAGAAAACTTTGTTACCATAGAAAATAAAGTTTTGTGATTCTAAGTTATGCAAAAAAAAATTAGTTTTTTCATTTTAATCGTTTACAATTTACGATTTTATTTTAGTCTAATACAATACAATTTGAGGGTCCATAGCATAGCATTTTCGGATTCAATTATTAATAGCGCTTGGTAGCAAGATTGTTGTTTATGACATTCCTTCCTTCCAACCTGCCTGCCTGCTAAGTGCTAACGATGGAAGATTGTGAGAAGGTAACTCTGACTGAAAAAGAGCCATCTCCAAGGAGTATAGTTGTAGACCACCCCGAACTCCGCTCCGCGCACGAAGGCGCGAATTGTAGTTCTAGCTACTACAGTTCGGACTCCTATCACGGTTCTGAATCTAATCTCACAAAGTGCAATGTAAGACTGATAAATCACCAAAGAGTCCAAATCTGGCAATTGGTTTTGAAAAATCAATTTTGGATCGAAAAGTGCCAAACATGGACTGCTTTGCCAGATTTCAGATTCGCCACCTAAATATTTTATTTTGGAAATTTAGGAAACCCTGACTCTTGCCTAAGGCCACATGTCCGTCATCACCAAAGTTGCCTCGGCTCGAGAACTTGGGTACGAAAGGGGAAGGTCCTGAAATGAGCACCCCCGCTCGCCCGATCAAAGATCGGCCTCTACTAAACATGATATATTGTTTTTGAAAACACATGCGTTCTTATTCCAATTATTAATCTATCATTACTACGTGATGCGCACAGCACACAAGTATAGACTCAATCACGAGAATTGGAACAATTCAAGTCATGTCTGTTTTCGAAAATGGTTTGGAAGTGCTACTCGCAAGTAGGCTAAAGCGCGGATTTGCCACTCTCAAGTGGGCTTAAAACTCACAATCATCGAGTTATTCCAATCCAGGCAATCAGGCCTTCACCTACAGACATTCATGCAGTTAAACACATGAGCACATAGCCTCATGGCAAGCATGATATCATGGCAGTCACTTACACACATGCAAGGATGTTAAAGCATAAACACTCACCGAGTACTCCGAGCCAAAACAGAAGCTAGTTAGAAATCCATGCATGATCCTAGCTATGTTAAGATGCCTAATGCAACGCATGCAAAAATGCAACGGCTATCTAAGATGGCATATAAAATGCAACAATTGATGCATGTATTCAAATAGGAATTGAAAAACAATGCAGTTTGAATGATGCGCCGAGCCCGATGCATGCAATACAAATGAATGATGCACGCATGCAAAGCATAAGTATGCTAATTGAAACATGCCCTAAAGCTAACCATCAAAAGCTGGTAAATAAAAGGGAGAAAGACGTTGGGTTGGAAGACATTCACACACACATGCACACTTATTACAACATTTGCCCTCTCGACGGTGGGTCCAAATGAATACGCTAAGCCTATCTAAGCTAAGCTAAACTAACTAATCTAATTATCTAATTAGACTAATTATTACAAACCAATAAAGAAATAGCTAAACTAAGCTACTTAATTATTACAACACTTAATTAATTGAACAAATTAATTAAATTACAAAACCAAATGCTAACTAACAGGTAAGCATTAAACTAAGTTGCTCCAGCTCTATTTGAAGATGTTGAACATGCATGCTCGCATTCGGTTTCTCACCCCGAAAAGCCCTCCGGTTTGTTCTTTTAGAGGCTCTGTTTGCAGGGTGTCCTTGAGAACTTGTTGCTGGGTCTTACCAAATCAAGGTTGGGGAGTGCACCAGTGGCCTGCCGGCCAAAAGTGGGACTCTGCCGGCCAACAATGGAAGGGTGCCGGCCATCTATGTGGCACTGCCAGCCACTGGTGTGCTGTGACACCATTCTGCAACAGAGCACAAAAACAGAGGAAAGAGAGAGTCTCCCTAGGGCATGTGTGTACTATGCCACCCCATATCACTTCAAAACATCAATGGAGAGGCATCATTGGATCCAAGACCATCAATCGAGCATCTCAATGCTTGATGGCCAAAGATCCAACCTTGCACACATTCAATAAATGCAATGCAAACGAGACTCAAAGACCACGGCCTTATCATGAAAGGTCAAAGGTAATGGAGACAAAGGGAATTGGCTCACTTTCATCACTTTGGGTATGAAGTGGGCCAATCCACCTTGTGTTCAACATAACATCCGGTTGAACACGATGCAATGCAAACAATGTATGTAATGCATGCTCAAATGCCAAATACATTAAGCTAGTAAAGAGCATCACTCAAGAGGCATGCATTATCAATCTCAAATGGCCAAACCTATCATGGATAGACCTAAACCATGCCAAAACAGTGGCCTAAACATGCTGGAATTGAAGATCAAAATGCTATAAGGACATGCACATATGTTGGCCTATAAGCAAGGCATAATACACAACCCTCAAAAGCAATGAAGAAGTGAAGTATATGAGAGTGTGACTACACTATATGCACTGAAATTACATGCTAAATGGTGCCATACCATGCAAACATCACATTCATAACATGTTGAAGGCCTTAAAACCCAAAGCTAGGGAAGGCCCTTTACACTACAACCATACTAAGAAATGCTCAAATGACCTTGACCATTCAAAACAGACCTAAGGAAGGTCAAAACAATAGCAAAAACATGCTAGACTCGCAGCATAGATGGCAAGAAAAATATGCTCATTTGATGGCTCACAAACAAGGCATAAGGGCACAACTCTTAAACACAATGAGAGAGTGATAAACATGAGAGTATGACAGAAGTTTATGCTCTGAAATTACATATCAAATGATGCCATATCATGCAAATAGCTCAAATAAAGCATGCTTGAGGCCCTAAAACTCAAAACTAGTTAAGCCAACTATGCCATAGCTATACAAAGCAAGACATACATGACCAAGACCACTTAAAACAGACCTCAAGGATGTTAAATCAGTGGAAAAAATGTGCTAGAGCAAAGCTAACACATGCTAGAATGATGAATTAAAGCATGAAGCATGTTAGGCCAACAAGGAGGATTACACTACAAGTGTATAAAGCATGCAAGAGGTGATCAAATCAACCAAAAACAAAGTTATGGTAGGTCCAAAAAGTCACAAAAACATGCTCAAACTCAGACTAAAAGAAGGAGAAAGGCATGCTCATTTGGTGAGCCAACAACACAAGCAAACAAGACAAGAGGAGAGGAGACCACCCCCTCCCATTTGGGACCTCAAAGCCACCTTTCCACCACTGAAATTCCTTTGGAATTCAGTGGTTAAAGGGCCGAAAAGAGATGGTTTGAAATGCTTTAAAAGATAGCTCAAAAGACTTTACAAGCCAAGGAGCAAAAAAGAGAGACAACCCCCTAGCCAAACAAGACTTAAACCACCATTTTAGAACCTCAAAATCAGAGTTTTTTATGGTTCAAAACCAGCCCCAAAATAGTCCAAAACAATGGAAAAAGGATGGTGAAGCAAGTGTGCAAAACAAGTACAAAAGGGGAGAGTTATACCTCTTGATGCTCAGCAGCAAAACAACCACTTTCTTGGCTCAAATGACCCTTCAACAGCCCAAAATAAGTCCCATGAGGCCTCAGCTCCAAGGTGGTTCAATTTGGTTAAGGGTCTCTTTGCAAAAGTGTAGAGGATTCTAAGCTTAAGGCTCAAAACAAGAGGAGAGAGAGGCTCCTTGAGAGAGAGGCAGAGATTTCAGCTCTGAAAACTTGTAGAGAGAAAGGGATTTTAGTGTGAGAAGCTCCCAAACTTGTTCCTCTATTGTTCTCAAATGTTCTAACCCTTGAATATGAGATACAAGGCTTCAATATATAGCAAAAAGAGAGCCTTAGGTCGAAAATATCTCAAGAGAGACAGCTGGAGCAAAATATCTGTAGAAAAGTGCACTGCTCCATCTGTGGCCGGCATTGTACCACTGTTGGCCGGCACTTGACCATTGTTGGCTGGAAGCACACTCCCTTGGACGGCAGGGGGCCGGCATTGGCCATTCATGGTCATAAACTTCCACCTCTGGTTGGACAGAAAAATATACTTTTGGGCCCGAATTCAACCGGACATAACTCCTTCATATGGACTCCTTTGCAGGTCATTATTGAGCCTAAATTGAAGCTCTAGAAGTCTTCTTTCCAATGGTGGCAGCCTCACTTCAAAATTCCAAGTGTGCAAAAAGTTATGTCTCTTTGAGTGAAGACTGCTTAGTTTTGATCCTGCCGGGATTCATGCCCAACTGCTTCTCCAACTTGTTTTCTTCTCTCCTCTCCTCTTTTCTTCAACCCCAAACCCCTAAACAAGGTGTTTTGAAAGATTTTTCACAAGAGTTCATCTCTCCTTCATTCATTCCTACTTTGTCCTTGCTCGGTTTACCGAAAAGCGCAACATTTAACAAAATACGAGCGTCGGAGCATCGTAGAAACTTCTTTTCAAAAATGTTTTGAAATAGAGGGTTTTAAGGCCTAAAAACCATTCAAAATAGTTTTGGTCCAAAAGGGGATGTGAAGTCAGGATTTGTCTCTCTCATTGCCAAAGAAATCGAACCTTTTCCCTGTACATCTTTCATCGCCAAGTAAACCATCAGTAGCGCCCAAGTCTTAAGGGCGGTCAAAAATGGAGTGTCTACAATAGTCCATGGTAAAGGGAGCAGCGACCACAACCAACCTGTGGCCATGACCGACGAGTTGAGTGCTATAATTGATAACCATCTAAAGCCACCACCGCCGTCGTTGCCGCCACCGCCGCCGCCCCCCCCTCCCCATCCGCGATGAGTTCCAAAATTCCAGAATGAACGCAGGAGGAGAGTCTGGCGAGACCGGTAAGTCATCTGACAACACAAAGCCAGAGCATAAGATACATAGGTGTTAGGATTAATGCGCTCCAGAAACCAATCACACACAATAACACAAGAGATTTACATGGTTCGGCAATAGCCTACGTCCACGGGAGAGATATCCACTATAGAATTTTTCCAGGAGGGAGTTGTACACAGATACATACACTCTGTGTTTTCTTTTTCTTTTTTTCCTATGTTTTTCTTCTTTTTCTCCCAGCCTCTATTTATACATAAAAGAGAGGGAACAAAGTCAAGTGAAGAGAGTTATTGGGTTACCAAATTGCCAACTGCCAACTTCTCTATTCCTTCTTAACTTGGAGAGCCAACCAGCCAACCTCCAACTACTCCATGTGGGCTGGAGTTAACAATTCTCCCCCTCCACGCCCATATGGATAACTGACTTCTTACTTGAAGTCCATCCCGGTCAGATTCTTGCAAACTTCCAGTTTGTCTTTGGTGACAACCTTGGTCATCATGTCAGAAGGATTCTTGTCCGTATGAATCTTTACTAGCTTCATCAGTTGCTTTTCCATCACTTCTCGTGTCCAATGATATCGGACATCAATGTGCTTTGTACGTGAATGGTACATGGAATTCTTGCTCAGATTAATTGCACTCTGACTATCACAATGTACCTTGTACTCTTCCTGCTGTAGACCCAATTCTTGGAGAAACTGCTTTAACCACAACATTTCCTTTCCAGCATCTGCGGCAACAATGTACTCTATCTCTGTTATAGATAAAGCAACACACTTTTGTAGTTTGGACTGCCATGAAATAGCTCCCCCTGCAAAGGTGAATAAAAATCCTAATATAGACTTTCTACCATCAAGATCACCCGCCATATCGACATCTGTAAAACTATCCAAAATTGGTTCAGCTCCCCCAAAACATAGACACATCTTTAAAGTTCCCTTCACGTACTGAAGAATCCATTTGACTGCCTCCAAATGATCATTTCCTGGATTGGCGAGGAATCTGCTCACAACGCCAACTGCGTGAGCTTTATCTGGCCAGGTACACACCATTGCATACATCAAACTCCCTACTGTGGAAGAATAAGGGATTGCCTCCATTTCTTTCCTTTCAAAGCTAGTCATGGGACACAAACGCTTTATCACCTTGAAATGGTTGGCCAGTGGTGTGCTAACTGGCTTGGCATCTTTCATGTTGAACTTTCAATCACTCGTTCAACATATTTCTCCTGTGACAGCCATATCTTCTTGGCTTTCCTGTCACGAACAATCTTCATGCACAAAATCTGCTATGCTGGGCCTAAATTCTTTATGTCAAAATACTGTGAAAAGTCCTTTTTCAACTTGTTAATCATAACAAGATCCTGTCCGATGATCAGCACATCATCGACATAGAACAGTAGGATGATGAAGTTTCCATCCAAAAACCTTTGAAAATATACACACTGGTCTACTACCATTCTTGTGTACTCGCGATTCACCATGAATGAATCAAACTTTCTGTACCATTGTCTCGGCACCTGCTTCAGGCCATAGAGACTCTTCTTCAGTTTGCAGACTAGGTTCTGTTTCCCTTTAACTTCAAATCCTTCTGGTTGCTCCATATAGATTTCTTCCTCCAAATCACCATGGAGAAAGGCAGTCTTGACATCCATCTATTCTACCTCCAGATTCAAGCGAGCTGCTAATCCCAGAGCTACTCGAATGGAAGTCATCTTCACAATTGGAAAGAAGATCTCATCAAAATCAATTCCCTTCTTCTGCCCAAAACCTTTGACCACCAAGCGAACTTTATGTTGCAATATGTTACCATTGCCATTTTTCTTCAATTTGTACACCCATTTGTTTTTCAATGCTTTCCTACCCTTTGGAAGTGAAACAAGCTCATAAGTGTGGTTCTTCGGCAAAGAACTCATCTTCTCCTTCATGGCTTGTATCCAGCAATCTTTCTCTGTATGACTCTTTGCTTCCAAAAAACTCTTAGGCTCCCCTCATCAGTAATCAAAATATACTGAGAAACGGGATATTTGGTTGATGGCACTGCAGCTCTTCAAGACTTCCGCAACTGAGGCCCAGTTGCCTTGGTTGAGGGGGTTGCTCCCCCTGCTCAACACCCTCTTCATCCGGGTCTTCATCTTTTTCCTCCTGATCCTTCATTTCTGGCATAGGATCCTGCAACCCTGGCACTTTTTGTTGCACATCATCATGTCTAGCATTTTGCGATGGCTCGAGAGATGGGAACAAGTTTGGAGTGCTAACATCTCTAGAATTTGCAGACTTCTTAAAATCTGCTATTGTCTGGTCTTCCTGGAACATAACATCTCTACTCCTGAACATTTTTCTTGTTCACTAGGTCCCACAACTTGTATCCAAATGCTGCATCTGAATAGCCCACAAATATGCATGGAGTGGACTTGTCATCAAGCTTCTGTCTGTTTTCCTTGGAGATGTGAGCAAATGCCTTACACCTGAAGACTCTCAAGTGACAATATGATACATTTATTCTGGACCAAACCTCCTCAGGTATCTCAAAATTCAATGGGACTGAAGACAACCTATCGATGAGATAACAAGCTGTACAGGTGGCTTTAGCCCAGAATGACTTTGGCAATTTTTTCATTCTAAGCATGCATCTGACTCTTTCAACAATAGTGTAGTTCATCCTTTCTGCCACACCATTGTGTTGTGGGGGTACCAGGAACTGTTGTCTCGTGTTGAATGCCTCTGCTAGCACAATATGCTTCAGAAGCATTGGAAATGTCCTCGCCACTATTGTCTGTGCAAAGACACTTCAACTTCTTCCCGATCTCTCTTTCCACCATTGCATGGAACTCCTGAAAGTGCTAGAATACCTCATCCTTCATCTTCAGGAAATACACCCACAAGTCCTTGATGTATCATCAATGAAGGTCAGAAAATACTTGTGGCCACCAAGTGACTCCACTTCAATTGGGCCACAAACATCCGAGTATACCATACTGAGCACTTCATTTTTTCTCTTGCTCGTTGAATTCAATGATACTCGATGCTGCTTGCCATAAAGGCAATGATCACACGGCTTCAGGGAACTCCCTTTGGATAAGGGTCCAACAGATGCAATCCCTTCTCGCTCATGTGAGCCAGTCTTCTGTGCCATAAGTCTAGTGACTCCTTGTCATATACTGTATTAAGACTTCCCAGACAGATCTTCATTTGAGTCTTGTACAGTGTTGAAGACATCTCTCCTCTGGCGATTGTCAAAGCTCCTCTTGTTAGCTTCCAACAGCCATTTCCGAATGTACTTGTATAACCTGTTGATCTAGGGCGCTTTCAGAGATAAGATTGAGGCGCAAATCCGGAACATGCCTCATATATTTGAGAACCAGCTTGTGTCCGACATTAGTCTAAATACTAATGTCTCCAATACCCACAATCTTCGAATAGCTAGAATTTCCCATTTGAACAGTGCCAAAATCTCCAACGTTGTACGAGCTGAAGAGTTCTCTGTGGGAAGTGGCGTGATAGGATGCAGTTGTGTCTATCACCCACTCTGTATAACTGTGGTCAGCCACGTAAAGGCAATCTTCCTCTTCACCAACTGAAAGAAGTATTTCATTAGTTGTTGGGGCTGTCGTGTTCTCGTCTCTCTTTGACTTACTACTTTGGCCTTTATCTTTTTGGTTTGGATAGTTCCTCTTTATGTGACCCTTCTGGCCACAATGAAAGCAAGTGAAGCTAGAGTTACCTTGACTTTTACTATCTCTGGATTTACTCATGTTGTTTCATCTACCTCTACTCTTGTTTTTTCCTGCCTCTGCCTCTACCTCTGTCTTCATCTTTATTTTCTGTGACAAGAACATGGGACTAATTACGTCCTATGTCTTTCCTCCTTGTGTCTTCATTATACATGGCATCTGTGACCATGCTCATGGTTAGCTTCCTCTCTGGTGCACAGTTGCTGAAAGAAACCACCAACGTCTTCCAGTTATCCGGTAAAGAACTGAGCAGTAGTACGGCTTGCATTGGGCATCTTAACGATTGCAAGTTGATTCACTAGATTCTTGAATTCACTGGTGTGCTCGGCGACAGACACACCATTCTTCAACTTCAGATTTACAAGTCTTCCCATCACCAAGGCTTTGTTTTGAGCGGCCTTTGACTGGTACATTTCTTCTAACATTGTCCAAATGACCTATGCATCTGTCTCCTGGGCAACATGGTGGAACGCACTGTGGTCTATCCATTGTCTGATATAGCCGATAGTCTTCTGGTTCATCTTTATCCAGTCTTCATCTTTCATTTCTTCCAGTTTAACCCTTTTTAGAGCAATAGGGTCAAACAGATCTTTATAATATAGGATATCTTCCATCCGCGGCTTCCAGATTATATAACTAGAAGGATTCAACTTGATCATGGATCCTGAAGTTGAGGTAGATTCTTCCATCATCTTTTTACTTTTTACAGAAACTCTGATTCAAAAATCCGACTATACGGATCTCTCTGGAATACTCCAAATAGTTGAAAACCACTATTGGATCGCCAAAATCAGACATCAAATGGCTCAGATCTCGCCAAAATAAGTTTGATGGTTTAGATCTGCGAATGTACCTTAGCCGCCCTGCACCGAATAACCCCTGCTTTTAGATCTGGTCAGGTCAAACTGGCAGGTTGACTGGGCTAACACGGCGTTGACGGCGCCACGTGGCATTGATGTGGCTTACACATCAGCTAACATGGTGACACGTGGCGCTGACATGCCACTGACGTAGTGATGACGTGGCTGCCACGCAAGCTGGCATGGCGATATGTGGCGCTGGCGCGTCTCACATGTGGCACTGACGCATTGCTGACGTGGCACTGACGTGTCGATGATGTGGCATTGACGTGTCGCTGACGTGGACTGCCAGATGGCATGTGTCGTGGCAGTGACGTCGCGAACACGCGTGCACCACTCTCCTTCTTCCTTTCAATGCACGTCAGGCATGTGTTTGAGACTGGGATGACGCGCCAGTGCTTTCAACGGCATGTGTACTGCGTGTCTGAGAGTAGGCCTCACGCGCTTTTTTCAGAGGGCGCATGAGAGTGCGTGCTATCTCTTCTTGGGCTCGGCTTTGCAATTCTGGACCCCTCTCGTTGAGATCTTCCTCCTAGTATGCTCAAAATTGAATTTCGAGCAACTTTACTTCTGGGCAGTTTTCAAAAACACACCTTGTTTTTCCGAAAATTGACCAACGCGACTCTAATACCACTTGTTAGGATTAATGCACTCCAGAAATCAATCACACACAATAACACAAGAGATTTACGTGGTTCAGCCATAGCGTACGTCCACGCGAGAGATATCCACTATAGAATTTTTCGCAGAGGGAGTTGTAAAATACTCACACATCACTCTCTCTGTATAGCACTCTCACCTCACAGATACATACACTCTGTGTTCTCTTCTTCTTTTTTTTTCCTTGTGTTTTTCTTGCTTCCTCTCAGCCTTTATTTATACATAAAAGAGAGGGAACAAAGTCAAGTGAAGGGAGTTATTGGGTTGCCAAACTGCAAACTGCTAACTTCCTTCTTCCTTCTTAACTTAGAGAGCCAACCAGGAAAACCTCCAACTACTCCATGTGCGCTGGAGTTAACAATAGGGTCCCCCAGATGCTTCGGCAGATGGAGACCAACTCCACCAAGAAATACTATGATCTGCAGCTGGTTTCCATCGGTCCCTACCACCGTTACAAAACAAACCTCAAATCATTTGAGAAATTCAAAATTCAATACGCAAGGGAGTATGTCAAAAGTTGTGAACCACACTCCATAATGAAATTACATAACAAGGTTACAGAGGTGGTAGGTGAGGCAAGAAGCTGCTATGCTAGGGGCACAATGAAACCCATAGATGACACAACCTTCATTGAGATGATGTTCCTCGATGGTTGTTTCATCCTCCAATTTATTCGGTGCATTGTGAAGAATAAAAAAGCACAAATGGAGATGATGAAGAGTCATGACATAGCCTTGGTACATCGGGACTTGTTCTTACTTGGGAATCAACTTTCTCTCAAAGTCTTTCTAGCACTGAAGAGCTCCAAATTTGGTGATGAATTGATTGACAAGTTCATTAAAAACATACTAAGAGGCCACATCTACCTCAAACATCAAGAGTTCACAACAAAAAATGTGTGCTTTTATTACATTCTCATGAAACCCCAGATAAACTAGGTGATCTTCTAGAACACAAGTGGGTGAAAAATTTATATTGTGGCCACCACAAGTATTTCAGCCATAGCGGTCGGTTCCCTCGTCGTTTAGCCATGGACCTTAAGATGGTGGGGATCCAACTAAGGCCTTATGATACTGATCTCTTATCGTACATAGCATTCAAGTCTACATGGAATGATTGGACACTGACACTTTCTAAAATAAATATTGACAACATAACCATTTCTTTGCTTGTGAACATGGTTGCCTATGAACACTGCCCTGATCCCTATGCTCGTTACTTATGTGAGACCAATTATATATGCTTTCTAGATTCGATCATTGACTCTGCTGACGATGTTAAAGAGCTGAAATATGCAAGTATCATCTCGAATTTTCTCAGGAATAATGAAGAAACTGTGAATGTAATCCATGGAATGGCTACGGGATTGGTGCCAGATCATAAAAATACATGTTATTTGGAAGCCAAGTTGAGAATCAAAGAATACCACAGCCATACAGGGAAGACCAAGATAGCAACCTGGATTTTTGAAGTGATGCGCGACCATTTTAGGAGCCCCTTGGAGCATCTTCAATTTCTTCATCTTCTTCCTTTGGGCTCCGAATTTGAGGTAGGGATATCCTACTCCTCTTTATGAGCTTTGTCTTTGAATTTTAGCATTTTGAGACGTTGGGGGTTGTTGGGTAATTTTGAGAGAGTTTGGGTCTTTTGTGTAATTTTATGAAAGATGGGGTTTTATTTATAATAAACCAATATGCATGTTTGGCATAGAGAAATGAGTTAAATGATGGGTTATGGATGAAGATGGAACCTTAGGGTTGTTATGTAACTGATGGGAAAAATGCCCTAATTACATAGTTAAATTAATTTGTATAATTAATTTGGAGAAATGAAGAATTGAATTGAGAATGTTGAAATTGGAATTTGTTTGGGATTAAAGGGTGTAGATGGATTTCTTTATCGCTCACCTAGTTGGAATGTTGATAATATATTCATTTGATGCATTTATTTTCTGTTTAGAAATAACTACTTTAGGCTATCGGTGGAGGATAGTCTTGATTGTTGTAGACAATGCATGATGATTAGGCAAACTAAAACTAATCGATTGAGTATGCTATCGAATGTAGCGACTGGAATAATACATTAACTTTATGTATTGATTGATTGTATATGATCTATGTTAATATACATGTGTTGTGTGAGAGGAGATAGGGGATGTACTCCACGGTTTAGGGGAAGATAGGGGATGGACCTCTAAACCGGATTTTGTGTGACATTGATACAACACTACAATGTGTATCAAATGTTGATTATGGAAGTGTTCGAATTGATTTGATATAGCACTAAAATGTATATCGTTATCAATTGTGAAGTATAGAAGTGATTCTATGTTATGTTGATACAGCACCGAAATGTGTATCTTTCATAAAGTGTGGAAATGGTTTATGTGTTATCGATACAGCATTAAAATGTGTATCCATCATGAATTTCGAAAATGTTTTAAAGATGAGTCTTAATCTCATTAAGTTATTTGGCTAGGTGTTGAGCCTTGTTTTCAAACTCAAAGTTGAAAAAGAAATGGGAAATGAAATGTAACATGGACTTAATGTCATGAAACCGGAATGTGATATATGTGGATGTATCTGTGTTGACCATCTATCAACTGCTAATCTTTTAGTCATTGTTCATAGCTGGTTTAGTGTATTTCTATTAGGCTGTGGCTCACCCTTTATGGGACATCATTTTTGTCACGCCCCACTTTTTATTACTCGAAGTCATTACCGAGTTCATTAACTTAATTCAATTCCAGAGATAACATGCGGCAATAAACTCAAATGTTCAACTAGAAGGAATGAACAACAGCTCTCTCTTTCGAATGCTAACTAAATACAGCATGAGCATTCTAAATAAATTGCCCTTTGGCTTACAACATTAAATAATCAAATGAAGGGTACAACCCTTCTACATATATGGCATTCCGCCTACAACAAAGAGGCCCCGTGGCCAACAAATAAGAAGATCCAAATCTTGTAGCACATCCTGCTAAACACCCGAAAAAGATTCAACAACGTGGGATGAACATATAGTCCATTAGGGGTCTCAACATGATCCTTAACAATAACAACTTACAGATAGCTATGATCATGAACGCTCATTCTCGTACTAGAATAGTAATGTGACAGTTTATACAAAATATATATATGTATGAACTTTTCTCGAAAACAACCATTTCATTCAACGCTATAAGCGATTCATCTTTCTCTTCCTTTCATTAACCCCCGTTCCCAATCTTTCATAACATTAACAATTACTTAGGAAATAAATTCACTAAGCCCACTACTCTCTTCCATTTTCCACACATACAACAAATGTGCCTTTTCAAAACATATTTCTAAAATGTTCAATTTTCTTCACACTTCCAAAAGACAAAAGGGCATTTCGGTTCAACCCCAATTCTATTATAATTATACATGCATACCTTTATAAACGGGAGATAACAACTCAACTACATGCATAAGATAAACCAATGAGGCAACTCGGCCCTCCAAAACTGTAACCAACACAATCCACAATGTTCCCAGATACACTGAAACAATAACAACAAAACTTTGCTCTACTAGCTATGTGCGTAGTAAGCCAAAGATACACTTCTCACAACAATCTACCAGTTTACCAGGCGCTAGCTAGAAGGGTATGGTGCCTTCAATTCTCAGCGCAGTCAGTTCTCCAGGTGCTAGCTGGAAGGTAACGGTTCCTCTGATTCTCAGCGCAGGGTATAACATCAACAGCCACAATACAACAAGGCATAACCAACATGTGTACTACATACACATAAACTATCAAGATACCAACAATGTGTTAAAGTAGATGAACACATAGGTGTAATACATACACGACAATCCAACATAACCGTGTCATCCTCCACCAATGACCAAGGACAAAACCTCTAGATGCATGTATTTAGTACATCTATTAAAAGACGCAATAATCATGAGATCACAAACCCAACAATGACATTAACATGGTAGTTAAAGATACAACCTTCACATGTGTGTGTTCAACACTCAAAATACAACAACCCAATTCTTATACTTATTTCAGAAACACTTTTCCCATTTCACAAAATGAATTCCACTTCCTTTTGTTTTCACAAAACCAACTCCATCCCTTTTGTTTCCACAAAACCGATTCCATTCCTTTTGTTTTCACAAAACCAATTTCAAAGACAATAAAGCCATAACTCATTTTAATCCACTACATTCTTTTCAAAGCCATTCCAAATTAATTATGCAAATTAAGCCATAATCATTAAATTAGGGTTTTCCTCCCTCTTTCTCAATATTGATCAAAAAGGCTCAATCATCTATAACAAACAACAATGACCTCATTTAAGACCCAAAATACATAAGTATTTGCCCAAAGATCAAAACCCCTCTATTAATTTATTAAATCAAATAAAAGTTAGGGTTTCCTCTCCTTTCAACAACAACATGCTAATTAACACACCAATTAGCCCAAACCACAACTAATGATAATAAACCCATATTCAAACAACCAACCCAAGGTTCAATCTCATGATTTTCAACAAATCCAACATGATATAATTTTCATGCAATACAAAAACTACCACATGTCTATCTATAAACGGAGTATTGAAAAAGAACAAGGAGAATCCCCACCTCAAATGGAGAACTCAGATGGAGAAGATGACCCGAAATCAAAGTGCTCCAAATCCACTATTTTTCAGATTAGAACGAAGCCCAAGACACCCTCTATCTTTCTTACAAAGGGCCTAGGATGGATTCACACTAGAAGGAGATGAAAATCTAGAGAGAAGATGAGTGTAGACACCCCATTTTTGACCGACCTTAAGACTCAGACGTCACCGATTGAGCGCTTGGTGATGTTGCATATTGTGCTCGTTCAGAAGTCTCAGAGTCGCGGCCGTGCGCCCTGCCTCCGGATTTCCGAACCCTCTTCTGTGCCTTGTCTCGGTTTGCGAACCAGACTGGTTTTCTCTGGATTCTTTCCTGAGGGAAGGGAGTAGTCCTGTAGACTATTTCTCGGTGGCCGTGGGCTACTTTTCGTGGCCGTAGGCCATTTTGCCCATTTCGGAGCCCGGTTCCCGGTTTTCGGAGCCGTCAGGCCGTGTGCCTCGGTTCAGGACCGCCCAACCATCTCCGATTCCTCCAATTCTTGGCAAGTGCCTCTGTTTTATCATACCGAGGAACACTGGGGTCTCAGATACCCACTTCGTGGCCAAACACCACTTTCGGTGCTTAACGGCCGGTTTTCGGGCCCCGAACCTCGCGGTTTGGCCCCCGAGCATTCGTTTCGCTTCGATTTTCGTTCATTCTTGGCAGATGCCTCTGTTTCATCATAACAAGGCACACTGGGATCTTAGATACCCACTTCACGGCTGAATACCACTTTCAGTGCTTACAGTCGGTTTTCGGGCCCCGAACCTCGCGGTTTGGGCCCCGAGCATTCATTTTGCATTAGTTTTTGTTCAATTTTGGCAGGTACCTCTGTTTTAGCACCAGGAAGATCACTGGAGGGTGGGAGGCCAGCAATTATCTCAGATAACCAGTTATGCTCCTCCGGCGCCCGTTTTTCTCACTTCCGGGCTAATGTTGAACACCCTAGGCCCATTTTCTTCCAACCACAACCACATATCTGTGATGAGGGCACATGGGAGGACACCAAAAAGTGGTGGTCGGCCAGTATTTTTGTTTTTCATTTTTGAGCCTCTCCTTCAAGTTCTATGTTGTGACTCCTGCTTCAGAGTTGTCAAATTCCAACCTTGGGGCCTTGTTCTACACACCTGGGAGGACCCTAAACAGTGGTGGTCGGCCAGAATTTTTTTGTTTCATTTTTGGCCATGGCCGGCCGGCGGGAGTGGCTGGCCGACCAGTTGGGGTGGCCGGCCGGCCACCTTCAAGAAAGTTACCTGGCCGGCCAGCTTTCTGCTTTTCACCTCTTTACAGCTGTCCAGCTGCTTTTTGAAATATCTCACCCCTCCGGGGGATATTTTGGGAGGGAAAGCTTGGATGCATTTCCCTCCCCTTTTACACTTTCTTGCCTATTTAAGGGGCTGGACAGCTCCTTCCCTAGGGTTGGAAGATTTGATCTCAAAAGCCTCTCTCCAAAAGCTCCCATTTCCATAACCAAAAACTCTAAAAACCTTGAAGCCCCTAGGCCATTCCTTCATCAACCCTAAGCCTCACCATCACCACCTCCATTCCAGCAGCAAAGGAGTGTTTTTCAAGGGCTAAGGATCAACAAATTGAAGCCAAGAAGTCACAAAAGGCTTGTCTCCAAGGGTAAGCCTCTAGTTCTTTTTTTCTAGCATTTTCTTGGATCAATTCTTTACCCTACTTGCTCTTAGTTTTGGGCTCCAACCCCTACTGATTGTAGGCTCATTTTGATCCCCCTCTACAACATTGTAGAAGGGCTCAACTCTGTTTGGTATCTCTATCATGCTCTTCCTTCAATACCTCTCTTTATGCCAATATTTTGCATGCTTTGTTTGGCTTTTGAGTTATCTGTTTTCGAGCATGAAATATACTATGAGTGGGCCTATTTTGAGCCTCTCTTCAATATTGAAGAAGGGCTCAACCATGTTTGGTGGTTCTATCATGCACTTGCTTTGTAATTCTTCCAATTTACCGTAAAATTGCATGATTTCTTTAGCCTATTTGAAGTCTGATTTTGAGCATGTAATTAACTGAGATTGAGCTTGTTTTGGGTCCCTCTACATTATTGTAGAAGGGATCAACTTGGTTTGGGGTCTCCATGTTACACTTGCCTTTATATCTCTCTTTGACCCCACTTTGCATGCCTTTTTAAGCTTATCTAGCTTCTGATTTGAACATTCATCAGGCTAGGAAAGAGCCTTGTTTTTGCCTTCTCATGATGTTTGGTTAAGGGTCTTAGGCCATTTGGTGCATGCTTTTGGTACTTCATGTAATACCATCTTTAATTCCGTAAAATTGCATGCTTTGTTAGGCTTGCTTAGCTCCTGTATTCAGCCTTCATCCGGCTTAGAAAGTGTCTTAGAATGGCCCATTATTCATGTTTTGTTAAGGGTCCAAAGTTGTTTGGTGTATGCTTATGGTACCTCATGTTATAGCCTTCGTTGGCTCATTATTTTGCATGCTTTGTTTATCATATCTACACACTGAATTGGGGGATGTCATCTCTTGTAAATATGCATATTTTTGGTCCCTCTTTAATGTTGTAGAACTGTATTTTTCAGTTTGAGCATTGTATATACTACTTGCTTTGTAATTCCCCTCTTTTTCCCCATTTTTGCAAGTTAGTTTTACCATACTTGTGGTTATTATTTAGCCTTGCTTTGTACTGAAAAAATGTTATTTTAGGGGCTGCCTTGCTACTGTTTTACATGTCATGTGTCAATTATGCATGTTTAGTAGGGCTGTAGGCCATTTCGGGTGCATTACATCGCATTTCGGGCATCGGGTGTAATTTTGTCATAATTCGGGGGCTATTTGTGCATCATTTTAGCTGCTGAAATTGGCATTTTCCATATTCCATATGTCACATCTCATTCGCATGTCATTTCTGTGCCTTAGGGCCATGCCTCGGTTTGCGTGCCCGTGTGCACGCATTTCGAGGCACTTCATTTTTGTCTCTCGGCAGCTTATGTGAGTGCGGTTGAGGCCCTCTCATGTTAGTGTAAGTCCAATTTGCATTCCGTATGTCATTTGCATTGCGTATGTCATCGCCTCGGTTTGCGTGCCCGTGTGCACGCATTTTGAGGCACCCCTTTTTCATCTCACGGCCTCCCGTGTGAGTGTGGCTGAGGCCCTCTCATGTTGGTATAAGCCCAATTTGCATCGTGTATGTCGTTTCATGCTTTAATGTATCGCCTCGGTTTGCGCGCCCGTGGGCACGCATTTCGAGGCATCTCATTTTTATCCGACGGCCTCCCGTGTGAGAGTGGCTGAGGTCCTCTCATGTTGGTATAAGTCCATTCTGCATTCCGTATGCCATTTTAGATCTGTTGCATTCCGTATGCCATTTTCTCGGTTTGCGTGCCCGCGGGCACGCATTTTGAGACATCTCATTTTAGTCTCATTGTATATCATATTCCATGTTATTTTGTGCCTTAGGATCATTTCCTCGGTTTGCGTGCCCGCGTGCACGCATTTTGAGGCATCCCATTTTCATAGCATTGTGTATGTTAGGATTGTACCTTAGTTGCATTTCATGCATATCATGCATATTGCATCGTGTTCGGGATAGGAGTTAGCCCGGGCACGGGAAACGAGGCACGTTTCGTAGTCCGAGTGACGGAACGAGTCTCAATTCCCAAGTCACCGACACTCCGGATTACCCATGATGGAGTTAGGTTTTGTTATAGCATTCATCTGCATTGCACCCTATATTGAGTTGTGCAATCCGATTCCTCGGCCATCATGCATCGGTATGCGTGATTGGTGGCACGAGGATCGAGGCATGCATATATTTGTGAAATACATTGTTGTGCCCTTTTCCTGCTCTCTGTTGCAGCATACCAGGAATCAGTAACTTTTCGGAGTATGGCACGCATTTCGAGAAACATTGCAAACAGAGGCTAAATTGGGCATCCCAGTGGATTTCCGCGCAAAGGCATCCGGCATACATCATTCATCGGAAGCGAGGCAGCCCCTGGCTTGCAAGCCAATTTTAAAGCTTTCTTAGTTTAATTTGTTAATTAATTAGTTAATCTGTATTATTCTTTCATTTCGGACTGTATTATTATTTATTCGGACCCTCTGTGCGAGGGCATAATTGTAATAAGTGTGGGTGAGTGTGATGTATGTCTTCCAACCCCCATTTCTTTCTCCCTTTTATTTACCCGCTTATGATGGTTAGATTAGGGCATATTTCAATTAGCATACAGTATGACAGCATGTTTGCATCATTCATCTGTTTTGCACGCACCGGGCTCGGCGCATCATACAAACTGCATTTGTATTTCAATTCCTAATTGAGTACTTGATAGCTGTTGCATCTCATATGACATGTTTAGAATAGCCGAGCCTGCTATAATTGCATTATTACATGCGTTGCATTAGGCATTCTGTATAAATTAGGATCATGCATGATTTCTAATCGGTTTCTGTTTTGGCTTGGAGTACTCGGTGAGTTTTATGCTTTAGCATCCTTGCATGCGTGTGAGTGACTGCCATGATAGCATGCTTGCCATGAGGCTAATTGCTTATGTGATATAACTGCCTTGAATGCCTGTGGGTGGAGGCTGAGTTACTTGGATTGGACAATTCATCAATGTTTGTTTTAAGCCCACTAGATAGTGGCAAAATCATGTTTTCTAAGCCCACCTGAGGGTGGCAAATCCGCGTCTTAGCCTACCTGCGGGTAGCACCATCAAACCATTTTCAAACAAGCAAACATGAAATGTTTTGTTCCAATTCAGGCGACTCAGTCTATACTTATTTGCTGCGAGCATCACATAGTAAATCTAGGCTAATAACCGGAATAAGAACTCACAATGTTTTCAAAAACAGATATCATGGTTAGTAGAGGCCGGTCTTTGACCGGGCGAGCGGGGGTGCTCACGAAGTGACCTTCCCCAATCGTACCCAAGTTCCCGAGCCGAGGCAACTTTGGTGATGACGGACACGTGGCCTTCGGCACCGAGTCAGGGTTTCCTAAATTTCCCATTTAAAAAATATTTAGGTGGCGACTCTGTATCTGGCAAAGCAGTCCATGTTTGGCACTTCTTTCAAAAAATCTGTTTTCAAAACGATTTGCCGGATTTGGACTCTTTGGTTCAAGATTAAGAACCGTGACATTTGAGTCCTTGAACTGTAGTGACCCCAATATGAACAGAACGGGACTTAACCTTCCCAGGGCGTTCGGGGGACGTCTACAATGAGTTTAGAGAGAGAGAGTCTCGGATCTAGGGTTTTAAAACAAAAAGGGGATGAAAAATTGATATTTTCCCCGCTGCTGCCTACTGATATAAAACAGGCTCGCTCGAGCGACCAGACACAGAAAACTCTCGTTCGAGCCAAGAAGATCTCGCTCGAGCCAACAACCCAGAAGCACGCTCGAGCGACAGAATGCTCGCTCGAGCCAACAACTCAAACCCTCAGGTCTGCAACCAGACGCACACTCAAGTGACGGATTGCTCGCTCGAGCGAAGAACAACCCAGATCGCTCGAGCGAAGAAAAGCTCGCTCGAGCCAAGAAATGCAACTCTCAGGTCCAGAACCAACACAATCGCTCGCTCGAGCGAATCCACTTTGGCTCGATCCACCAGGCACAAGACTCCACTCTCGCTCGAGCGACCAAACCCTGGCTCGAGCGAAGGACCAAAACAAAGAGCTCTCGAGCGAAGGTCCAAAATTCTGGGCAGCAACCCAAGGCTCCCAAACATAACCAACCTGTAACAAACCTGCCCAACACATCCTATAACTCAAATACGAAGTATGAAAGGATGTAAACAAGATATAAACAACTGCTAACATCTACGGCACCACGTCCGGATCACTGTACGACAAGGGGTAAAACCCGGGATCGCTATAACCTCCCCCCCTTAAAGAATTTCGTCCCCGAAATTAAGGAAACACCTAAACACAAGGCCAACAAATCACAAAGCACTCAGCACTCAAGTCCCAAAGGACGAAATTAATCTCAAAACAAACCTTCGATTCACTCTTGCCAAGGAAGAGACTAACCAAGGGAACACTTTCTCAAAGACAACACTTAGGCACGAAAGCCTCAACCAGACCAAACCTTCCCCGAAACAATTCACCAACAACCAACTAGCGCTTCAAGCTAAGCCACTACTCAACAACAAAACTCCCAAAAGTGCAACCAAAGCAAATCTTCTAAGAAAATAATAAGAAAACATTTTCTTGTTCAAGAGACATTTCTCAAGGATAGTCAAATTTTCAATGTTGACATTTCGAAATAAATCTTTCATTTTCCATGCGAAACTCAAAAGTTTTGTAAATATTTTTCACAAACACGGTGTTATCCAAAACACATAATCATCCACAGTTTATTTTCCAAAAAGATTCATTTGGAATTCCTCAGAACCCTTGAATTAAATCAATTTCTCAACAACACCCTTAGGTGGTCCAAACATTAGGAAAAAGTTTTGTTTCCCATTTCTTTCCAAAATAACACTATCAACAACCATCACACACACAGTGATGCTACAATCAACACAGAACATAACATTTCTATAATGATAGTTAATAGAAATAACAACAGTACTGTCAACACATAAGGCATAAGAAATTCATGGTTTTGCAATTTCATCCCGCCTCCCTTTACTTAACCAATTTAATAACATACACCTGGCTCAAAACCTGGCCAAACAAATAAATGAGATAGTAATTCATATAAAACATTTTTCACTTCACAATGATAAGCATATGAGCTATACCAACCTTTCAATAGATACACATTTTGGTGCTGTATCATCGGAGTCCATCCCCTATCTCCTCCCAAACAATATACATACATAATGTATAAAAAAAAAAATCCAATCATTCACAATGATCATTCAATACACATATTTGCTGTATTATTATAACCGTCATATTCAATGACACATCCCGGATGATTAGTTTCAGTTTTCCCTAATCAACACACAAAGTCTACAACAAACGAGACTAACCTCAAGGTGACCAATGTCAACCCAAAACCCGATACCAACGAGCTGACTAATCAACTCAATAAACTCCACACTCAGTAATCCACACACTGATGTGCCACTTAAACCACCAACCCCAAACACGGAGTTCCCTACACAAAACCCCAAATTTTGGAATCTCACCGGATCTCCTAAAATTGAACCGCATAAACACTGCGTCTGAGGGTATCACCATTTCCCTCCCCTGGGCTACATAGCAAGCCTACTCATCTCCTCGACCGAAGACCGATATGGTCAACCTCAATTACAACTACCCAATCACGAAGGATAATTTGACCAATGCTAATCTCGTTACTCTAGAACACAAACTGTTCTTCCTCTAAAGAATGCTGCCTGCATCCACTCACAAACCATACCCCACAATTGATAACCAATCACAATACAAACACTACCCCTATACAACCGATGGGGTCACCACAGACTCATTAACTAGCAAAGCCCAAAACACGAACCAACATACAGGTACCATTCCCGCTAACCCGAGATACAAATCTCACATAACCTTGCCAATACCACGCAACTCTCAAAACCATCACATCAATCACATCCACCCGCGGATTCCCGTTCTCAACAAATAATCTCTAAAAGTGAACAAGGCCCACAGGCCGTCACAAGACTATCTCAATACACAGTGCCCAGCAAGCAACAACACTAGGATCATTGATCCCATTAACAACTTCTCAATATATATAAAATAAAGAGTTCGAAATTTCATGCGTGCCCCCAATACATGAGGATTAAACAAACAACACTATGCATACATATGCAATACATAAATATGGTGCCTCAGCATCCAACAGTACACCGGTCAACAACAAAATGATTCACATAATACATTACTGGTCAATAACACAAAAGTCCCCCCTCCAGGGTAATATTACAGGGCTATCTAATAAGTCGTCCCTCACAAGGCTCCCAAAGCCTGGCCTGCCCGTTTCTGGTACCGATAGCGTCCCCGACTGGACGGATACGACTGAGTCTGATTAGGTTTTGAAACACTGTGTTTGCATTGGTGCGCCTAGGAACACTGTGTTTGCCATATGCCATTCCCGAACGATTTGCCGGAGGCTTGTCTTGTCAAGGCATGTCCATAAGGCTGATCGGCTCTGGGCTCTGACAGCATGGGAACACAAACCCCGGTTTTACCGGGGCACCCTTCTTGACCATTCGACCTAGTGCATATTCGGATCCATAGTGACCATTCCAAACTAGGACAGGTTGCTTACCCGTTTATAGGTTGTTTGAAACCGCTGCGTGCGTAATGAAACCCTAGTTCCTGACAAAATAAGACAGGGAAACCCTACCCCAACATAGGGGTGTTTTTGGCTCTCACTTATCTGTTATGTGCTTTAGAGTGCGTCTCTACAGGAATGCATGTATCAGTCTATAAGTTTGGGCATCAGGCCTGCGGGCATCGTTCAGGCCTGAGGGCATCAGTCAGGCCTGCGGGCATCAATCAGTATTTGAGAATCAGTTGTCTACGGATATCCGATTCAGTTTTGGGGAACAGTGAAATGGGAACAGTAATTAGTATTTGAGGACAGTGTAGTTCCAGCTTATCAAACTGCGTGTTGTACGCCCGACTGTGTGTTGTGTGTATTTAATTTAAGCTGTTATGCTGCCCGTTTTTCTGGTTATTTATTTCCTTTTTGCTTTATTATCTTTTTGCTAGGGCAGTTTGTAGCACAATTGCTTCCGAACCAGTAGATACTCCCCAAGCACTCTGGACACGAGGTCGCCGACTCAACCGATCCGAGGATCTTGTTGACGGACATCCAGTGTTCCACTCTCTACCCCCAGTTGCTAGAAGAAGGCCAAGGAGGCGTAGTGTGTCAGAGCAGGGACTACCAGTACAGAGGGCTACTTTGACAGTGAACAGCCAGGCTGAGATTTCTGTGTCTGCTATAGAAGTACATCTACCGGGCATCCAGATGGAACAGCAGAATACATCAGCGGTAGAGGCGATGATGCGCCAGATGCAAGAGAGCATGAGGCAGATGCAAGATGATGCTACCCGCCAAGCGGACTTTTCTAAACAGCAGGCCGCTGTCATGGCCCAACAGTCCGAACTGATCACTAGGCTGCAACAGCAGAATGCAGCCTCTGCTTCACACCAGGTTCCTCCTCCACCAGCGGCTCCGCTGCCCGAGCAGGCACCTATGGGTCAGAACACCTTGCCGAATCCTCTAAACCCTCAGAATGCCCCTCCAAATCCTCAGAATGCCCAGAACACCCAGAATACCCTCCCAAATCCACAGAATGCTCTGCCAAACTTCCAAAACACTCAGGAGGACACGAGTCTTCCAACGGGGCTGGCTCCGCCCCCGCTTCCGCCGCAACTGTCCAAGAATCTTACACCTAATCACCCGGACTCTCCATTTGAGTTCGAGGTAGACCAGACAGCTCTGAAATTGAGCAAATTGGAAAAGCTCTTCAAGAAATCACAGGGGGTGAAGGCCATCCCAGACATTGAAGACGGCTACACTGACGTGGCCGTGACACTGCCGGACAGATTTAAGATGCCACAGATCGACCGTTTTGATGGGTCCGGAGATCCCATGGTCCATCTTCGGCTATTTTCAGACATCTTGAGACCGATGGGCTTAACCCGATCACAGAAGCTTTCTTTGTTCGGTAGAACTTTGTCGGGGGTTGCGGCCATCTGGTACGCAAAATTGGAAGATGATATGAAGAGAAATTGGGATGAGCTAGCCGAGGCCTTCGTTGCACAATATTCATATAATACTCAGATCGAGATTACAACGCGTGATCTCGAAACGACGAGGCAGGAACAAAAAGAGACTTTCTCTGATTTTGTAACTCGGTGGAGAGCAAAGGCATCGATGATGACCTTAAGGCCAACTGATAAAGATCAAATCCGGATGATTGTGCGCAATCTCCAACCTAAGTTAATGCAGAAAATGATCGTACTCCCTTTCCCACCTTTTCAGATTTACACGAAATGGGGGTACAGATCGAAGATGCGATGAAGCAAGGATTGATCGATCAGGATCGGGAGCAGCCCGAAGAACATTCAACCGTAATAACAATGCGGGCCCGAGTGGCTCTGCCAATACAAGGACTCCAGAGGTCGGTATGGTCACCACCACTCCCCCTCCCCAACCAAGGCCTGCAGCGGCCACACCTTTTTCTGATGCATCTGGGAGTAGTAGCCAAGCCTCAAGATACCAATCCAGAGGCCAGCGAACCTTCTCCCCACTTTATATGCCTTTGTCTAAAGTCCTCGGGGTTCTAGTCAGAAAGGGGCATCTGAAACCCCTGGAACCGAGGCCCCCACCAAATCCACTCCCTCCTTCCCACAACCCAGCCAAATACTGCACATATCACCAGCAGCATGGTCATGACACGGACCAGTGTTACCGGCTGCATCATGAGATTCAGGACCTCATTGACAAAAATATCATTCTACCCCCCGAGAGACCCAACGTCACAACCAACCCACTTCCCAAACATAACCAAGATCCACCACCCAAAAGAGTCAATCTCATCCAAACTGGGGTCGTGTCTTACGATCCCAGTATCTATATCACTCCCTCTCACCTACCCAAGCCGGAGGTGATCCTTCCTGACTGCACTGAGTTGTGCATGTTGGACACCTTCACCACCCAATCTGAACCAAAGGTGGTGACCTCCGAAAATGGAATGGGGCAGGCTTCCGAGGAGAGCAAAACTGTTGAGTCTGGGATGGAACAGTCTGGGAATCTAGCTGGAAGAGCTTACGATCCCAGTGAATATATTTTGCCAATGGGCCAGCCTAAGCTGAGCGTGGGGTTGCCAGAGAAGACTGAACTGTGCATGATCTGGGGGGACAGACCTGAACAAGGGGCAGATGATTTGACTACAATGGAACAGGATTTCGCCAACCTCTAATTTTTCAACGACCATGAATCAGCAGATGCAACTATCAACTGGTTTGAATACGGGGAGTCAGCGGAAGTTACTGGGTGGTTAGATGATCAGCCAGACATCGTGGAATTTCAATCAGAGCAAGGCTCGGCAGGGGCAGAGGTATCAATAATGGCCGGGAGGGCCGAGAGTTAGATTGAATTGCCGGAGAGCGCCGGTACGAAGAATTTCGCTCAGGAGCAAGACATTTTGAAAACCGAACAATTAACACTGGAGGAACGAGAAAAGAAATGGGATTCTGAGAGAGCCCGAAAATCCAAGAAGCATGAGGAAGTTGAAAGTGCTGCAAGCACGAGGGCAGGACATGCTGTGAGCATGTGGAAGGAAAATGCTGAGAGTGCAAACATGCCTGAACCAGATAGGTGTTTGTTGAACGCCAGTGGGATGTGGTGGGAAGACGACGACTTATGTCTTGCCCATACGGATGAAGATTGGGTAGGTGCTCAACCAGATGACACTTGGTACCTCGATGAGGTGGACCACATGACCAGGAGTGGGCGGTATTTCAAGCCCCCACACCTTGACCAACCCGAGGCATCTGGAAAAGATAAAGAGGCAGAGAAACAGAGAGAGAAGCAAATTGAAGAAGAGGCTGTACTGAGACAGTTAAAGAAAATACAAGCAGACATCTCCATCTGGGGACTGCTTATGGCTTCAAGGGTACACAGACAGGCTGTCCTCTCTGCTATGGACAAAGCCAAACTTTCCATCGATACTACACCAGAGCAGCTGGTCGGCCTGGTCTTTCCGGGAGGGGGTTCCCCGGCATTAACCTTCTCAGATAAGGAATTGCCGCCTGAGGGCGTGAATCATAACAAACCTCTCTACATCTCTGTTGAGTGTAGAGACAAGTGGATACCGGTGGTACTTGTTGATACCGGATCTGCTATTAATGTCTGCCCAGTCAGAACGGCATATGCAATCGGGTTAAAGCCCGCGGACTTCATGCCAACAACTCAGGTCATCAAGGCTTATGACAATACGAGTAGGGAAGTGATGGGGATTGTCAAGATTCAAACCAAGGTTGGTCCAGGACAACACGACGTTGAATTTCACGTCTTGGACGTTCCCGCAACCTTCAACTTACTCTTGGGGCGGCCGTGGCTGCACCAAGTAAAGGCAGTCTCCTCAACTCTGCATCAGATGGTGAAATACCCCTATGAAAAGGAGTAGCCACTGTATTTGGGAACTCGTCAATCCATCCCCTTCCCGAGGTATCTACGCGCCGTCCTGGACATTGAGCATGGCACAGAAGATGTCTTCTTATCAGGATTCACTTTGGCCGAGGCCCGGGTAGTACAGAACATTATGGCTGTGAATGAAGGTGTGTACGTCAGTGCCCAATCAGTCTACCTCATGAACAAGCTACAGCATATTCCCGGGATGGGATTAGGAAGAAGCGGCAGGAAAGGAGTCGCAGCGTTGGCCGAAGTGCCACACAATCCGCATACCTTTGGACTGGGTTATCTGCCCACCAAAGAAGACTGGGTGAGGAAAGGGAAAGAAATGGCCGGCAGAGCCAGAGCGAAGCAGGCTGGGAAGCCTTTTGACCTAATACACAGGCCCATTCAGGGTACCCTGAACGGACGCTTCGTCCGGGAGGGGGAGGATTTTCCATTCTGCGGCTTTCCAGAGCCATGGATAAACGCGGAGAAGAAGCGCGTCCCAGGCTTCGAGATTTTCTTTGATTTGCACCTATCCGGGGATGACGTTGCCGCAGAGCAGACAGACCCAACAACTGAGGTTGAGCAGAATAAAGCAAGGGATCCTGAGGGCACAGATTTTGAAATGGGGGTAGCACTGGCATGTCTCCTCTCTGATCCTCCGATCGACCAAGAGTGCTTGGGGGATAACTCCGTGGTTTCCATGATTGGGGATGAAACGGCTGCGAGCCAACCAGCAGCTATCTTGGATGCATCAATCGCACCCTCTCTCACTTGGCAGTACGAGGAGGGATTTTTGTCCAGCAGTTCCGGGTCAGGTAGTGAGCCGGAATCTGATTCCACCGAGTCCTGTGAGTCGGAATCAGGTTCCAGCTCGACTGAGTCTGAGTCTGGTACTCCTGGGGATGTTGACCCGGATGCCACAGTCCTGTCCAGGTCGTCTTTTTCCTTTTCTTTTGAGTCTGTTGTAACAGAAGAATTGGACGATTTGGATGTACCTAATGAGAATGAACTATCTGTGGTTTCCGAGTACTTTTCTGTGCCTCTGATTTATTGCATTAATTCAGACTTTCAAAACTTTGATCAAAACGACGAGGACGAAGTTCCTCCGATTTTACAACGTTTAATTGAGCAAGAGCAAGAGAGGTTTGTTAAGCCATTAATGGATGAAATCATTTCCGTGAATATTGGTACTGAGGAGGACCCGCGACTGGTCCAGATCGGGTCCACGTTGTCTTCTGAGGAACGCGAGCGCTTAGTCGCTTTATTAAAAGATTTCAAAGATGTTTTCGCGTGGTCCTACGAAGACATGCCTGGAATCGATCTTGAGATTGTACAGCATCGGATCCCCCTTGACCCCGAAGCCAGACCTGTTAAGCAGAAACTCAGAAGGATCCGCCCGGATTGGGCTCTTAAGATCAAAGAAGAAGTCACCAAGCAAATTGACGCAGGCTTCCTGCTGGTATCAGAGTATCCGACTTGGTTGGCTAATATTGTTCCGGTGCCGAAGAAAGATGGCAGGATCCGGGTGTGCGTAGACTTCAGGGATTTGAACAAAGCTAGTCCGAAGGACGACTTCCCCCTACCGCACATCGATGAGTTGGTAGACTTCACAGCAGGGCATTGTAGACGTCCCCCGAACGCCCCGGGAGGTGTTAAGTCCCGTTCTGTTCATATTGGGGTCACTACAGTTCAAGGACTCAAATGTCACGGTTCTTAATCTTGAACCAAAGAGTCCAAATCCGGCAAATCGTTTTGAAAACAGATTTTTGAAAGAAGTGCCAAACATGGACTGCTTTGCCAGATACAGAGTCGCCACCTAAATTTTTTAAATGGGAAATTTAGGAAACCCTGACTCGGTGCCAAAGGCCACGTGTCCGTCATCACCAAAGTTGCCTCGGCTCGGGAACTTGGGTACGATTGGGGAAGGTCACATCGTGAGCACCCCCGCTCGCCCGGTCAAAGACCGGCCTCTACTAACCATGATATCTGTTTTTGAAAACTTGTATGTTCTTATTCCGGTTATTAGCCTAGGTTACTATGTGATGCTCGCAGCAAACAAGTATAGACTGGCCGCCTGAATTGGAACAAAACATTTCATGTTTGTTTGTTTGAAAATGGTTTGATGGTGCTACCCGCAGGTAGGCTAAGACGCGGATTTGCCACCCTCAGGTGGGCTTAGAAAAATGATTTTGCCACTATCTAGTGGGCTTAAAACAAACATTTGATGAATTGTCCCAATTCAGTAACTCAACCTCCACCCACAGGCATTCAAGGCAGTTATATCACATAAGCACATAGCCTCATGGTAAGCATGCTATCATGGCAACACTCACACGCATGCAAGGATGCTAAAGCATAAAACTCACCGAGTACTCCAAGCCAAAACAAAAACGATTAGAAATCATGCATGATCCTAATTATACAAATGCCTAATGCAACACATGCAAAATGCAACTATAGCAGGCTCGGCTATTCTAAAATGGATATGGAAATGCTACAACTAACACGTATTCAATTTGGAATTGAAATACAATGCAGTTTGTATGATGCGCCGAGCCCGGTGCGTGCAAAACAGATGAATGATGCAAACATGCTGTCATACTGTATGCTAATTGAAATATGCCCTATATCTAACCATCGTAAGCGGGTAAATAAAAGGGAGAAAGATGGGGTTGGAAGACATACATCACACTCACACACTTATTACAGTTATGCCCTCGCGCAGAGGGTCCGAATAAATATACAGTCCGAAATAAGAATATACAGTCCGAAATAATACAGATTTCTAAATTAAACTAAGAAAGCTTAAATGGCTTGCAAGCCAGGGGCTGCCTCGCTTCTGATAATGATGATGTATGCTGGGCTGCCTTGCGCGGAAATCCACTGGGATGCCCAATTTAGCCTCTGTTTGCAGTGTTTCTTGAAATGCGTGCCCGACTCGAAAAGTTGCTGATTCCTTATTTTGCTGCAACAGAGAGCAGGAAAAGGGCATAGCAATGTATTTCACAAATATATGCATGCCTCGATCCTCGTGCCACCAATCACGCATACCGATGCATGATGGCCGAGGAATCGGATTGCACAACTCAATATAGGTGAATGCATGAATGCTACAAAACCTAACTCCATCATGGGTTATCCGGAGTGTCGGTGACTGGGAATTGAGACCCGTTCCGTCACTCGGAGTACGAAACGTGCCTCGTTTCCCGTGCCCGGGCTAACTCCTATCCCGAACACGATGCAATATGCATGATATGCATGAAATGCAACTAAGATACAGCCTAGTATGCACAATGCTATGAAATGAGATGAAATGAGATGCCTCGAAAGCGTCACACGGGCACGCAACCGAGGCGATGATGTGAAATGCAAATCGGATAAAACCGAAGTGCCTCGAAATGTGTGCACAGGCACGCACACCGAGGCGATGATGAAATGTGGAAATCGGATAAAACCGAAGTGCCTCGAAATGTGTGCCCACAGGCACGCACACCGAGGCGATGATGAAATGAAATCGGATAAAACCGAAGTGCCTCGAAATGTGTGCCCACAGGCACGCACACCGAGGCGATGATGAAATGAAATCGGATAAAACCGAAGTGCCTCGAAATGTGTGCCCACAGGCACGCACACCGAGGCGATGATAAAATGAGATGGAAATCAAAGGCTACCTAACATGAGTGGCCTCAGCCACACTCACATCGATGCCGTAATGATAAAATGAAGTGCCTCGAAATGTGTGCCACAGGCACGCAACCGAGGCATGCAAAGGCAAAAATGAAGAAATGCAAATTGGGCTTACTAACATGAGAGGGCCTCAGCCACACTCACATCAGATGCCGTGAAAACGGAGTGCCTCGAAGTGCGCCCACGGGCACGCAAACCGAGGCAATGCAATAAGGCATGAAATGACATGGGAAATGATATGCAACATGCAAACAAATTCAGCACTAAATGAAGGGAAAACAGCCCCAAAATAGTAATAAAATGCACCCGATGCAGAATGCTCCCGAAATGTGATTTAGCCCCGAAATGGCCTACGCTATGCTATACATGCAAAATTGACACATGCAGCAAAAACAGTAGCAAGGCAGCCCCAAATAGCATCTTTTTCAGTACAAAACAAGGCCAATTATGATCACAAGTATGGCAACAATAGCTTGCAAAAATACGGAAAAAGAGAGGAATTACAAAGCAAGTGGTATCTACAATGCTCAAACCAAAAAAGTTCTACAAAATTGAAGGGGCCAAAAATATGCACATTTTACAGAGATGACAACCTCAATTCAGTGTGTAGATATACTAAACATAGCATGCAAAAATGGTCAAAAGGGCTATAAACAGAGGTACCATAAGCAAGCATCAAACAATTTAAACCCTTAAAAAACTTGAAGAATAGACCAATAAGACACTTCAAGCCTGATGAAGGCCAGAAATCAGAAGCTAGAAGCCTAAACAAACATGCAATTTTACGGTAAATTGAAGATTCAAAGCAAGTACAAAACCAATTATCAAATGGCCTAAGATTACACAAAGCATGATATGGACCAA